>JARFJB010002009.1:2352500-2657500 GCA_036346205.1 Vesta saturnalis
ATATCCATCATAAAACGGATTAGCCATTGGTAGAGCAGATTATAGATATCATCGTACGGGTACCTGTTACATTTATACGACGCTGGAAAAACAAACGGTAGATTTTGGCTCGTTGGTCAGGATGTGAGTGAGTGTACAGTGTTTCACAGCGACGGATCGGTGTCTGGTGTGCGTGTAAGTGCAGTCTCCTCTGTATCTGCTTTGGGAGATGAGATAATTCTAATCATCTTCGACAATTGAATTATTCTCGTGTGTTATGTTTACTGTACACTATAAACGTTTTGAATTTAACATAATATTTTATATATATATATAATATATATATATATATATATATATATATATATATATATAGTGCGCTCAGAAAGTAACGGATATATTCATCATTTTAGAAATCGTTAATTTGTGGTCAAAATCCTGCGACACGTCGATTTTTCATTTGGATTCCGGACTTTATGCTGTGTCGCACATGTAGATGGCGCTGCGCACTTTCCGGATATCACGTCAAAGTTCATATTTTTAAATGGCAACCCTGTATGGTCTTCGCTGAAATCGATGCAACTCTTTCTCCTGAGTTCAAAAATGCCCTATTTGAAACAGTATACGCGATATTAATTATTGAATGTGGCATAATTCGAAAAGTGAAAGAGTTGCATCGATTTAAAAATGACATTTAAATATGAACGTGACGTCAGTCCAGTGCTGACATGTGCGACACAGCATAAAGTCCTGAATCAAAATAAAAAATCGACGTGTCGTAGGATTGTGACCACAAATTAATGATTTCGAAAATAATGAATTTATCCGTTACTTTCTGAGCGCAATGTATATTCTTTTATCTCTTTTGATCTTTTTTAAATCACGTTTAAAACAATTTTTTGACATAGTTCAGCTCTTGTATTCATCACAGAAGCAGAATATACCAAGTCCATTGGATTTAAATCAGGACTTCGTGGAGGCCAAAGATGTTCACTTCCTTTTCCAGTTCAGCAATGAGGGAATACGTTATTTAAGTGATTTTGCACCGCGAGAGGATAATGGACAGGGATGCCGTCTTGAAAAACCACATCTCACGACAAACGTTTAAAGGAACTTCCTCCAGCAGGTTAAACAAGTTATGCTAAAGGAAGTTCACATACTCGGCCATTCAGTTTAGCTGGGAGTTTAAAAAGACCCCACAAGAGAATCGTTCACTATCCCAAATATTTATTTTAAATTCGTGTTGGGTTTTCGTCAGACCAGATATGGCAATTTCTGCGGTTAAATACCCCTCTTTTGGTAAAGGTTGCCGTATCCGTAAACAAAATATTGTTTATAGACGATTGATCACGTAGATGATGGCTTAAAATCCAGTTAGAAAAATTCACTCTTGCCAAAAAATCATTTGGCAATACATTTTAGAATGGTGTGTAATGGTACGGGTATAGTTGCTATTCATGCAAACCAGTTGACATTGCCCGGTGAGATAACCCAGTATTTGTAGATATTCACCGAATGCTAATGAACTAATCAATTTCAACTAGATCGCAGACTTCTTGTTCGACGTTACGCACTATAGGTCGTCCATAATGCTGGCGAGGACGAAAGCAACCTGTTTCTCGCAATCTTGAAAATAATTTTCTGTCTGGTTGTCTGCGATTTGGAAAAATATTTCTGTAACTTCTGCCGCAGCACGTGCATTGAAATTTTGTTGAGCGTAAATTGCCACCATATCACTCATTTCACTATTTGAGACCAAATTATGTTGCGGCATTCTACAAGCAGACTACTTCTGAACTATGGCCAATTCTTTACGGGACACTCAGTATATACAGGGTGTTAGGTAAACATGCGTCAAAAATTCAAGGGTTATTTCTTGGCCTATTCTAAGAATATTTTGTTCTATGATGATTTTGGAAAACCCTTTGTTTCGAAGATACAAGGTGAACAAAATTTGACAACCATATTCGATATTTGTTGCAATCGATTTTTTTCACTATCACTAAATCCACTTATTAGCTAATTTTACAACTTTTGGCCAAGTTTCGTCGAGATCGGCACCATGATGTATGTGTGTGTGTGTGTGTGTGTGTGTGTGTGTGTGGTGTGTGTGTGTGTGTGTGTGTTTGTGTGTATTCGCGTGCGTGCGTGTGTGCGCGTGTATGTGTATAGGTGATGAATTTGTATTTAAACTTGTTTTCATTTGGCTTAGAGCTGATTAGATTTTGGGAGAAATCTAGCGGCGGAGAGGAGGTTGTGACCACAAATTAATGATTTCGAAAATAATGAATTTATCCGTTACTTTCTGAGCGCAATGTATATTCTTTTATCTCTTTTGATCTTTTTTAAATCACGTTTAAAACAATTTTTTGACATAGTTCAGCTCTTGTATTCATCACAGAAGCAGAATATACCATGTCCATTGGATTTAAATCAGGACTTCGTGGAGGCTAAAGATGTTCACTTCCTTTTCCAGTTCAGCAATGAGGGAATACGTTATTTAAGTGATTTTGCACCGCGAGAGGATAATGGACAGGGATGCCGTCTTGAAGAAACCACATCTCACGACAAACGTTTAAAGGAACTTCCTCCAGCAGGTTAAACAAGTTATGCTAAAGGAAGTTCACATACTCTCGGCCATTCAGTTTAGCTGGGAGTTTAAAAAGACCCACAAGAGAATCGTTCACTATCCCAAATATTTATTTTAAATTCGTGTTGGGTTTTCGTCAGACCAGATATGGCAATTTCTGCGGTTAAATACCCCTCTTCTGGTAAAGGTTGCCGTATCCGTAAACAAAATATTGTTTATAGACGATTGATCACGTAGATGATGGCTTAAAATCCAGTTAGAAAAATTCACTCTTGCCAAAAAATCATTTGGCAATACATTTTAGACTGGTGTGTAATGGTACGGGTATAGTTGCTATTCATGCAAACCAGTTGACATTGCCCGGTGAGATAACCCAGTATTTGTAGATATTCACCGAATGCTAATGAACTAATCAATTTCAACTAGATCGCAGACTTCTTGTTCGACGTTACGCACTATAGGTCGTCCATAATGCTGGCGAGGACGAAAGCAACCTGTTTCTCGCAATCTTGAAAATAATTTTCTGTCTGGTTGTCTGCGATTTGGAAAAATATTTCTGTAACTTCTGCTGCAGCACGTGCATTGAAATTTTGTTGAGCGTAAATTGCCACCATATCACTCATTTCACTATTTGAGACCAAATTATGTTGCGGCATTCTTCAACCGGAAACCTAATACATAAGCAATGAAATTGGCATTACATTTTATGCAAATGAAATATGTACATTCTGCAGAGTTCACTTTAAGTGCATTTTCCTCTAAAGCGGAACCATTTAGCGATGTACAATACAAGTACCTTTTTACACAAAATAAAATGATCTTTCAGAAATGTTAACAAGTGTTTCAAAATCTTTATTCACAAAAAAATACAGCGGAAACCAGAAACATGAGTAAGATGTTGGTGGCGCCGTCTATATTTTACGTTAAAATTAAATAGATATTCATGTTTGTGTATCCGAAAAATTCCCTTGTGCTAAGTTTAGGCAAGATATCTCGAAAAATGAGACAGCTATCGAAAAAAAGTGAAATAAAAAATGCATCTTTGAAAGGCAATAACTTTTTAAGGAAGCAGAATTGGACTAAGGGAAGTTGGCCTGAATGGGGTTATTTTAACCCAAGCAGACTACTTCTGAACTATGGCCTATTCTTTACCGGACACTCAGTATATACAGGGTGTTAGGTAAACATGCGTCAAAAATTCAAGGGGTTATTTCTTGGCCTATTCTAAGAATATTTTGTTCTATGATGATTTTTGGAAAACCCCTTTGTTTCGAAGATACAGGTGAACAAAATTTGCGACAACCATATTCGATATTTGTTGCAATCGATTTTTTTTCACTATCACTAAATCCACTTATTAGCTCATTTTACAACTTTTGGCCAAGTTTCGTCGAGATCGGCACCATGATGTTGTGTGTGTGTGTGTGTGTGTGTGTGTGTGTGTGTGTGTGTTGTGTGTATGGGGGGTGCGCGTGCGTGCGTGTGTGCGCGTGTATGTGTATAGGTGTATGAATTTGTATTTAAACTTGTTTTCATTTGGCTTAGAGCTGATTAGATTTTGGGAGAAATCTAGCGGCGGAGAGGAGGGTTTATTACGTTCAGTTTTTGGTTTTTATCAAATATTTCTAAAACAGCTGCATATTTCAAAGATATAAAAATACCTAGATATAGACCTTAAACATATCGATTAATTATATTCGGTAGAATTTGAACGACCTACGAAATCGGATAATTGTTGGGTGTAACTCTATTAGAAACGATAATGATAATAAAATGTTGTTACTGTCGCAAATTTTGTTCAACCATCTTCAAAACAAAGGGGTTTTTTCATCATAGGACAAAATATTCTTAGAATGGCCAAGAAATAATCCTTTGATATTATTATATATATACCTAAATATATATATATATATATATATATATATATATATATATATATATATATATATATATATATATATATATATATATATATATATATATATATATATATATATATATATATATTACCCTTTTCAGATATAATTTCGTTACAACACTAAACGATTTAGTCTACAAATTGGATAACTTTCAGGCACATTGGAGACTTGCTCAAATTAATTTAACTTCCTGCACTGTATAAGCAAACTCGCTGTATTAAGTCTTCTAATTTTCAAATTTAAATAGCAATTAGTGCTACAAAAATGAGACTGACAGAAAGCGGTTGTATCAGGGGTACAGATTAAGAAACAAAAAGCGAAAGAAGCAGCGAGAATAAGTAGAGAGGTAGTGATGGCTGTCGAGGGTGAGAAAACGCAGAATGATTTTAAGGGAAACAAAAGACTCTTTTCGGGAAATGTGTCAAAAATACCAAGTGTGGCCCAAAACAGAACGCTGCAGGTAATGAATAGGAGCAACGAAACATTATGGACGATTGTGAAGTGAGGCAATGCTGGCAAGGATATTTCGGAACGTTGTACGGTAGTGAGCCTGAGGAAGGCGGAAGGAATAGTGAATGAAACTGAGGAGGATATTGGGTTAAATGAGATAGAGAAAACGGTAGGGAAGTTGAAAAACGGTGAAAAAGCAGGCGTGAACGAAATCACTGGTGAAATGCTAAAATATGAAGGTGCAAAGCTTGTGTGAAGGTTATGTGAATTATTCAACTCGTCGTAAGTGTGAAAAAGACCGTGATCATTGTACTCCCAAGGGTAAGGGGAGCAAGAGTGACTGCAAAAAGTATGGAGGAATAAGTCTGCTCAATGTACCTGGTAAAGTATTTGGAAGAGTACTGATTGATAGAGTACGTGAAACTACCCAAACTAAAATTTGGGGTGCACAGGGTGACTTCATATCTGGGAAAGGATGTTTGCTCTACAGCAGGTCATCGAAAAGTGTTTAAGTGTAAAAAAAACAAGCTGTACTGAGCGTTTGTAGGTCTGGAGAAACCAAATGGCCGAGTGAATAGGAAGAAACTGTGGCAAATATGAAATGGATACGCCGTAAGTAAAACTTTAATAAACGGAATAAGGGCAGTATATAATGGTAGCCGGGCATGTGTTAGGATGAAAAGAGATGTGAGTGAATACTTTAGTATTGACCAAGGAGTGCGGCAAGACTGTGTGTTGTCACTGTGGACCTAAAAGTAAATGTTAACAAAACAAAGATAGTGGTGTTCAATCAGGAAGGTGAAAAGGAGAGTGGAGTATTTACCCTGCATGATGAAATTGTGTAACAAGTGGACGAGTTCGTATATCTAGGTACAATGTACACTGCAGATGGTACAATGGATGGCGAGATTGGACGACGGGTCAATGCTGGAAAGAAAATAATTGGAAGTATATGGACGATGATGAGAAGCGAAAGCATGAGCGTAGCCGAGAAACGAGCAGTACATAATTGCGTATCTGACCGTCGGTACTGTATGGAAGTGAGACTATGGTATCTAAAAAAAAGCACGAAAGCTAAATAAATGTTGTGGGTATGAGATTCTTGAGGAAGCACATGCGGTAAAACGAGAAGTTATAACATGAAGAATGAGTGTATAATAGAGTGGCCAAGAAAGGGCTATGACTGATAGGTATAAAAATAATACATTGCATTGGTTTGGTCACTTCCAAATAATGAACAACACAAGATTAACACAGCAACAAGTGAAGATAGAGGTAAGGCAGGGTCTGGTAGGCCGTATATCACTTGGTTGAATGCAATAGAGTGTATCAGAAAACAATTTAAATATAAAAGGGCGTGTCAGAGGTAATGTATGAATCTTGGAAACTAGGGAGGGATAGGAAAGCCTAGTTAAAGATTGCAAATGAAAAATAAACAACAGGCAAGGATTGTTTTGCCTACTCCGCAAGGGCATGGCGTGATTGGTATGTTATATATTCTAAGCTCTATGCAGATGACATACTATTGTTTCTTGGTTAGTGATATTAAACATTTAATTTGGGAAGCAGAGCAGTTCTCCGCATTAACAAATGATTGGTGTACTGCAGATCAATCAAAACTTTAACAGATCAAAAAGTGAACAGTTAATTTATTATACTTTGAATATGTTCTTAAGCTCTAACTTGTTCATTTTGCACAGATGGTCTGATAGTGTTTCTAAAGATGTTTTAATTAGTTTGCTGTTTTACGTTATTGCTTGGGGTAGAACAATTTGTTATAGCCGCCTTATTAAGTTCCGACGCAGAGCAGTATGAATTATTGCCAACCTTCATTTGTTTAGACCTCTCACGTTACCATGCATATTTATATTGGCATCTTTACATTACACAAACCAGTCAGAAATCCATCATCATGATACTCAGAAAAACGATAGTTTTCACCTTCCCTAGTTGAACCTAAACAAAAAGATCCAGTCTATACGTCATTAAAATTTTATAATTGTTTGCCCGAATGGATAAAATCATTAGATTATGTCACATTTAATAAAGTTATAAAAAAAATTCTTTTAGTTAAAGCATTTTATTCTTATAAGTTTACACATTTTGATTTTTCTACATTAAATTTAAGCTAAATGTAAATTTGTAATATTTTAATGACTATAATGTAACTTTTGTTTTATTACTTAACATAATAATAGTATATTATACATAGAGGGAGAGAAATGCATGATTTTTCATGAGATGGAGGGAAAAATAGCATTCTCTCCTGAGGTGTATATATTATTTTTCTCGAAAGCAGAAATACATAAACACGGAAAATGAATATATTTAGTAATAGTTTCATCAAATCCGTGTGTAATAATTAGTGGTCTTTGGGATTCGTACCTTGACAGTGTCAGAAAATCGTTTTCAAAAAACTGAAAATTGTGAATAATTTCAATAATTGTGGGCCTGTATAATTTATTGTAAACGTAAATAAAGAAGTTAGTTCTTTAGTTTTTATTTATACACTATATTTGGAACTGTCAAAACATAAAATAAACTTCTTAGAGAGATAATGACATATTTGCTCCCTAGGGAGAAAATGTTCCACTTCTGTCACGATTTTGACAACAGTAAAACTAACTTCTACTTCCGCTTTCGCAAAAATGTATTATTCAACAATGGCAAACCTCTTTCCGAAATTTTAAATAAATTAACCAACATTAATCAGTACAGTATAAAAGATGCTAGGAATATAAAAATGAGAACACATTCTCCTTTCTTTAGATACTAGAATCTATGCACACAAATATACTACATTTGTACACATAACTTGGAGAGTGGTTTTCTAAGATGAAGAAGTTTTTAAGTGATGAAATTTAAAACTATATTTGCAATGGTTTGCATAACCATAATGGTTGCATTTGAATTCATAATTGAAGAATGTTTTTTTAAGATGAATTTTAAAATTACATTTGACAGGTGTTGCATAATCACATTGGTAACATTTAAATTCATAACTTGAAAAGTGTAATTTAACATGTTTTTTAAAATAAGATTTGACAAGTGTTACATGATCACATTGGTAACATTTAAATTCATAACTTGAAGTGTGATTTTTAAGATGAATTTTTAAATTTCTCTTGGTATTTGTTGCATAATCACATTGGTTGCATTTAAATTCATAACTTGAGTGTTTTTTAAGATGAATTTTTAACCTATCTTTGTGATGTGTTACATAATTGCAATGCGTCGGTCTAATTTTAAAACCTCGTAAGTCAAAATTTTAATGAAATTGAGATTTTACGTTATAGTGCTTTAGGATTTAATTATCTACAGTTCTGCAAAACCTCGTAAGGTTCTAATACAATTACCGCCATCTATTAAGATCTATAAAACCCGTATGTCAGCTTTGTTATAATGTTAAATTAAAAACTCGTATGTCATCACTGTACAATGCGAATGACTGCTTCTTGTGGCAGGCTGCAAATATACCGGAATTAAGGTAAAAAAATTTAGTTATTTAAGTTGTAGATGTATACTTTATCAAGTATGGAGGAACTTGGGCTTTCATAGAGGCTAATTATAAAATTAGTTTTTTAAAGATGTTTCGACATGTTGATATTAATTCAGTTTTATAGAGTTACAAGTTTTTAAAATTCACACAAAATTAGCAATCAAATTTGATGTAAATAGACGTATTTAAATCTACAGAGTGGACATTAGGCTGCTTTTTTGGCAATGTTGTATCTATGCTGTTTCAGTTTAATAATTATTTATTAGTAATATCCAGCAAAGAAAAATAACTATAAAATAATGTATTTTGTATAATAATTTGCAAGGAAACTGCAAAAAAGTTTAGGCCGTTCTATGTAACGTAAAATTGTTTTATCTACAACCGTGCAGTAATTGAGATAATGAGCACTATTTTCCGTGTTATCATATTATCGTTATTGTCATTCAGGCATACCAAGACGTGAGACGCATTTGACTGTTTACTGCACCTTTTAATATAATTAATATAGATACTATTATTGCATTGCTAGAGGTATTTCTATTTTGCAGAGCGATGTCGTCCAGAATTGAAAAAATAAAGAAAATGTCATTATCTAAAAACCCTCTCATTGAGGTTAAAAATACGGCAATACCGGCGAATAATACGAAAACGCCTGCACAATCCACTGTACCGAACTCTGCAATGCAACACAAGGAGTCCATTTCAAGAAAACATTCCTGATAATTTTGCTACAGATGACATAATTCAATATGCAATAAACTTAGAAAATGATCTTCGTAATTACTCTCTCAACCCTTCAAAAAATGGAACAAGTTCAGGGCCTATAAGTAGTGAAGATGTGGTAGAAGAGGCACTTATAAATAAGGAGAGAAGTGACATTCCCTTGGCTGAAGAGAATTCAAAGGTTGCTCAAGATGATGGATCTAGTGAAACAACGCAGAGCGATTCTGATCTGATGGAGGATGAAATTGATGTTGCTGCTTCTAACAGTGAAAATGTGGGTGCAGGGAATTTAGAAGGTGATCATTCTGGAGCACAAGAGATTCAAAGAAGAACCAGGAAAAAAAGAAGGCATGTGGATAAAGAAGAATGGGATATTTTTAAACAAAAAATTAAAAGATGTAAGGGAGAAGAATATAAGGGGTTGACCAAGGAGAACGGAAAATGAACTTTTAATAAGAATAGGAATGCAAGACGATTGAAACCACCTTGTTTGTGTGCTCAAAGTAAAAAAATCAAAGTTGAAACCTTCTAACAGAAAACGATAGACAAATAATTTTCAAACAATTTTGGTTAAAATCTTGGCCAGGAAAGAGAGAGTATGGTTGAAGCTTAGTAGATTTAGAGCCAGTAAAGCAAAGAAAAACAAATTCTAATGTTTTCCGCAGGAAACGTTCTTTGTATTTTTTTCTAAAAACACCTGACGCTAGGAGAGTTAGGGTTTGCAAAAAACAATTCTTACATACCCTTTGTGTAGGAGAATGGTCGGTGCTGAACTGGACTAAAAACAATCATCTTCATAATTTTGACAGTCATGAAAGTGAAGAGGAGCTAATTGATGCACAAAATAATGAGACAGAAAATTCCCTTACAAGCGAGTGTGTTGACATACAACCTATATGCAAAAACCATAGTAAAAGAATCGTCCAAAAAGGAAATTGAGACAGAGTTTCTAAAACAATTTTTAAATGAACTTCCAAATTTAGTCACATTACTGTCGATCCACATCCAACAAAAGATATTTAGAACCCATTTGGAAATCGAAAAATCTGTTGTACCAAGTTTACAAAGATGAATGTATTAAAAGAAAACTAACCGCCTTATGTATAGCTTCATTTAGTCATGCATTTTCAGACATTCCGTTTCAAAGCTAAAAATATTAATGAATCGACCTATAATGAACATATTCTGAGAAAGACTGCTGCAAGAAATGAAAAGGCCAGCGATAAAAATGATAAGAAATGGGTTTTTACTATGGACCTACAAAGTGTGCTTAACATCAGCATCAGCAATGTATTATAAAAGCAAACTCGTGCTGCATAACTTTACAATTTTCAATTTAAAAAACTTAGATGGTCACGGTTTTTTATGGCATGAAGGCCAAGGTGCCCTAACAGGAAACGAGTTTGCTTCTATATTACTGTTTTATTTGTGATTTAAATACTGAAGAGGGGGAATTTTTCCATTAAAATTATAGATTGACTTGTTGTACACGATCTGCTTGGATATAATTTGATAAATTTTGAGAAGATGTCTACTACAACCAATATATTCTTATAACCGTTCTGTCCTGGCACTAAATTTCCTATGTAGTCAATGGCCACCATCCACTAAGGGTACCTTGACTTTAATACTTTTCACTACATTTTTATTTGTGTAATTTTTTTCCTTTGCCAATATGCACAGTTCACAATTATTTATAAATCTCTTAATCATCACTAAATCCTTCTTCCCATAGTAATTTTCTCTAAACATCATCCAAACTTTTCTTATTCCTAAGTGTCGATAATTCAAATGAATATCTTCAATAATTTCTTTTGCTAATATTTCATCAATAACCGTTAACTTCTTGTCATAGATTTTCTTAACAATAACTTCTTCCACAATTTTGTAATTCTTATAATTCCCTTCCTTTGCCTTTAATATTTTTCTTTTTAAGCTTGATAAATTGCTAGTAGCTTGAGATTCTAGTATCCTCTCCTTTGTATACATCGTCTTCAATCTTTCTGTTGCACATAGAACTTTGTGAACGTCCGGTTTACTAACATCTTTCCTGCTTAATGCGTCAGCTATGATATTTTCCTTACCTGGTCGATGTTTAATTTCGAAATCATATTCTTGCAATAATAAAGTCCAATGATACATCCTGTTATTATTAAAATTTGTGGTTTTCAAAAATGAAGCTACTGAGTTGTCTGTTTCTATGGTAAACTTATTCCCAGGAGATAGAATTTCAATTTATTAACCACATAAACAATGGCTAAAAGTTCTTTTTCTGCAATTGTATATTTTTGTCGTAAGGTTTCAATATCCTAGACAGAAAACATATAGGTACTTCTTCCCCCTGTATCTGGTTTAGTTCTGCAGCTATCGCACAATATGATGCACCTGTCTTTAATTTAAATGGCTCTTTAAAATTGGGGTGTTGCAATATCAAATTTCTATATAAATTTTCTTTGATATTCATAAATGTTTCTTCCTTCTTTTCATCCCATTTCCATTTTACACTCTTCCTTAACAAATCTAATAATGGTAATGACATTTCTGCATACTTGTTTATAAATTTTCTATAATAGTTAAAACACCTAAAAATGCTCTTAAATTTCTTAAATTCTTCAGTCTCGGATACTTCCTTATTTCCTCTAAACGTTCTTTATTCACTTTTATTCCACTTTTTCCTAAATATAAAACTTGATCCTTTAAATCCTTTCGATGTTTAATTTTAATCCATTTTCTGCTAACGCTGTCATTATGACTTGTAGATGTTGTAAATGTTCCTTGACATCTTTGCTATATATGAGAATGTCATCGATGTAATGCATGCAAAACTCTTCATGTTGATTTAGAATTTGTTGCATTGCCCTAACGAGTGCTGCCGACGATGAACTTAGTCCAAATGGAACTACTTTAAACTGAAATATCTCACCCTCAACACTAAATCCCGTGAATTGTCTACACGTCTTCTCTAATGGAATGAATCAGAATGAATTTCTTAGGTCTAATTTTGTAAATATACGTTTATTCCAAACTTTACTTAATAAGATGTCAATGTTTTGCGGAACTTCGTACTGTGGTTTAGTTCTATTATTGAGCTTCCTTGCATCTAAACATAATCGTAAGCCATCATCTTTCTTTTTGACTACAACGAGTGGATTTAAGTAGCTCGTTTTTGACCTTTCAATAATTCCTTCCCTCAACATGTTTGCCACTTCTTGCTTCACTTGCTCTCTTCTGGAATACGGCATAGGATAAATTTTGTTATGAAATGGTGTAAGGTCTTCGATTTCTATTCTGTGCTCATAACCAGGCTTTTCATCAATTAATGATATGTTATTTCTTATAATTCCCATTACTTGCGGTAAGTTTCTTAAATACTTCTCCCCAATTTGTTCATGGCTTATGATATTATCTACCGTCAAATATTGGACACTTTTTTCATTTATATTAAATTTATTATACGTCCATTTCAATACTTCTTCCCCTATTATAATCTTGTGATTCTCGGCATCTATTTTCATTTTTATATTTTTAATTATATCTATACCGATGATCATATCCATGTTTAAACTAGGTGTGATGTACCACTGTGTAGGGTAGATTTCTCTTCCAATCTTAACATTCGTACTTAACATTCTGTTAATTGCACTAATTTTTCTATTCGTCGCTGCATAGACTTCTAATTTCTTGACCTTTATAATTTCTTTTTCAAATCGTTTTTCATTCTGTGTAACAAATTCTTCTTTAATTAATGAAATTTCGGATCCCGTATCCACTAAAGCTTTTATGTTTAAATTCTGCACTTCCACATTGATGAATGGTAATTGTTGTAGGTGTATTGGTTCTTTTTCTAAATTTTGTTCAATGTTGATAAATTCTTTTGGATGTTGATATTTGGTGGTGATGTTATCAACGAGGAAGCTCTTACTTAAAAATTTGGATTGCTGGTGTTTTCGTTGGATGTTCCTTGATTCACTTCTTCGTTACTCGGATTCTCCAACTGTATATGATTACTCTGTGCCCTATCATTTTGATTATCGACAATCTCTTGATATGGCTTTCTTCTTTCCTGTCGTGAGATATCCCTTCTATTTTCTCTTCTTTGCTCATTCTGATTTGTACCACTATTTCTATTGTAATTGTTGTTACCATTATTAAATCTTCGGTAACTGTGGTCGAATCTATCCCTATTTTCATTCTATCCCTCTCGATTTTGTTGTTGTTGAAATTGCAGTCTCTGATTCCTATCGTTCTCGGTACTCTGATAGTTATCACTCCATCTTACTCGGTTCCTTGATGTTTGGTTGTATTCAAAAGCCTCATATCTTCTTAAAAATTGTAGCATGGAATTGATACTCTGTATATTCTGTACGATGATACTTTCTGCTAAATTATGTTCTAATTGTTGACTGAGGCAATGGTGAGATCCATTGCCGCTTCACCAATAACAGGAGTAAAATATTTATCAATTTGGTATTTTCTCATTATATAAATTTCTCTACTTGTTCCTAGATTTTTATTATATTTCGCTCTTAACTCTTCTTTAATCATGTCCTGTTGAATTTCGCTCCAATATTGCTGTTTAAAGAGATCTTTGAATTCTTGATAATTCCCGCATTGTTCCTAAATCATTTTAAACCATAATTCTGCGTTTCCTTTCATCATCCTTTTAACTAATTTCATCCTATTTCCTACGCATTTAATTTCTTCGAAATATTCCTCTATATTATTTAAAAATAACATAGGTGATTCATGTCTCTTGCCTTCATACTTAAATGGTAATTCTTGTCCACATGCTGTATTTTCTAAATTTCCTATCCAACTTCTTCCTGATTCTCTTCCTTTTAATCCATTTAATTCTACTTCATACTCCCCAAATTTCTCTTGCATTGCCTCTTTTACTTCTTTTATGCGTTCCTTATTGTTATTTACTTTTTCTCTTATTTCCTGATTTTCATTATACATGCTAATGTTGATGTTATCCCATTTCACATTCTCTTGTTCTTGAAACACTTGTATATTTCTCCACATTTTACTATTGATATTTTTCACATAACTTTTCATTTCTTCGCTGGCGTTTTTCTGCACTTCGTCAATTTTATATTTAATTGATCCTTCTCAATTTTCCATTGCCCGAACTGTTTTTCTATACTTTCACTTAATTTTTCCATTTTCTCTTCCAATTTATTCATATCTTCTTTCCTGCTTCGTTCCATGTTAATGTTGTTTTCTCTCATGCTTTGTTTCATCTTGATGCTATTTTCACTCATGCTTTGTTGCATTTGTTGGAGCATTGCCATCAGCATTTCCATGTCTCCCTTATTTTCCTTCTTCATACTTGTTTCCCCTTTCATTTCCTCTATGTCAGACATTTCTTTTTCTTCTTCCGTAATTTTACTTCCCTTACGACTATATACAGGGTGTCCCAACGATAGAGTAAAGTAAGTTTATGCTTAACTAGAATTATTTGTGTAAATATTGTATGGACCATGGGGTAGAGGTAAGAAGTGTGCATTTTTTTAAAATATTGGAAGTTATACAGGGTGCGCCAGAAAAGCAGGACGTGAAAAAGTATGATTTTTTTAAATAGAACACACCGTATTTGATTTTAGTTTTTAATTTGACGTGTCCATACAAACATATTTTGTCATACAAAAGATTGGCTGAAAGTTTTTAGTTCTTGAGATATTCGCGTTTAAACATTATTATGGTCATTTTCGTGAGGTTGATGAATGGGAAATTGTTCCGTTATTTCACAATAAAAAAATTGATATTTCGTGTGAAAAATGAGTGATATTATACTAACGTTTAGACCGAGTAGTATTTCTAATTTTCTCAACAGGGTGTTTGTTATAACCATTCAAATTTCAAAATTCTCAAATTAAAAAAAACAGTTTTTTAATTGCACACCTATATATTTTTATTTCATTTTATTCGGGATTAAAAATCTATCATTTTGTCAAATATATCCTATATCTATCTTTGATAGTTTTCGAGTAATTTCGATTTTTCACACTAGCTACTTTATTTTCGATAACATTGCATTGCATGGATCTTGGTAGCCATGGAAAATAATAATTGCGTTACTAAGATACAAAGGTTTCCTACTTGTCAAAATAAACACATATTAAATTTGTCGTTTTCGCATTTAACTTGTTATCAATTCTTGTATCAATTATGGATTATTCGACAAATGAATTAATTGATATGATATACGTGTTGGGCGAGGCTGAAAAAAACCCTTTATTGGCACAACGAATCTACAAAATGAAATATCCTGAACGTCGAATACCTACTACTGTTGGCTTGGAAAATTTGATGGATAGATTTGATTCTAGCGGTAGTGTTAAATACTTCAAACGTAAAGTTGTTAATAAAAGGGCAGCTAATGAAGAAAAAGAACTTGAAATATTATTAAAGAAGTATAAGTACCATCCCTATCACATTGAGTTAAATGCGAAAACGACAAATTTAATATGTGTTTATTTTGACAAGTAGGAAACCTTTGTATCTTAGTAACGCAATTATTATTTTCCATGGCTACCAAGATCCATGCAATGCAATGTTATCGAAAATAAAGTAGCTAGTGTGAAAAAATCGAAATTACTCGAAAACTATCAAAGATAGATATAGGATATATTTGACAAAAATGATAGATTTTTAATCCCGAATAAAATGAAATAAAATATATAGGGTGTGCAATTAAAAAACAAATTTTTTAATTTGAGAATTTTCAAATTTGAATGGTTATAACAAACACCCTGTTGAGAAAATTAGAAATACTACTCGGTCTAAACGTTAGTATAATATCACTCATTTTCACACGAAATATCAATTTTTTATTGTGAAATAACGGAACAATTGCCCATTCATCAACCCACGAAAATGACCATAATAATCTTTAAACGCGAATATCTCAAGAACTAAAACTTTCAGCCAATCTTTTGTATGACAAAATATGTTTGTATGGACACGTAGAATTAAAACTAAAATCAAATACGGGTGTTCTATTTAAAAAATTATACTTTTTCACGTCCTGCTTTTCTGGCACACCCTGTATAACTTCCAATATTTAAAAAAAATGCACACTTCTTACCTCTACCCCATGGTCCATACAATATTTACACAAATAATTCTAGTTAAGCATAAACTTACTTTACTCTATCGTTGGGACACCCTGTACCTTTCCCGACCTGGTTAACCTAATATCTTCTTCTTCCATATACAAATATTATACTCTTTTAAACTTACTCTTTAATTTAATTATATAATACCTAACACAAAAACTAAAAAGAATGTTCAATCATATAAATCTTATTTTAATTTTTAAACTGTCGTTCCTTCTAAATTTTATAAAAATGCCCCACTGATTGGTCGCCAAAATACAGCGATGGTTGTACGTACCAAGATCGTAACAGCACAATAAGTAACATGCTCCTTCTATGTAGTACGACAAAGAAAATTACCATTACTCAGAAATATTTGGAAAAAGGACATACCCAGATGGACTGTGACTCCATGCATTCTGTTATTGAAAGGAAACTGCGCAATACAGATATTTACATTCCAGCTGGGTATGTTTCAGTTTGTAAATCAGCTAGGCAAAAACCTAGGCCATATGTTGTAATTTACCTTAATTTTGACTTTTTTAAAAAATATTCTTGCTTGTCCTTTTATAATTCTATACGGCCGGGATTTAAAAAGCGTGACCCTCATGTCACTGATATCCGGTGTCTTAAGTACAGTCCTTCAGGAATTATCGATTACAAGATTAATTATGGTGATGAATGGACAGAGTTACCCAGAAGGAGAAATGATTATGGTCAAATAAATAGTATTCCCAATCTCTACAAAGAACCTTTAAAAATAGAAAAAAAGAAGTTTCTTAATTTACAAAGTTTAAAAAGTGTAATTGAAAAAGACTACCATCTCTTCTACGAAACATTGCCACACAAAGAATCATAGTTTTTTAACTGCTTCATAAACAATACATCTGTAAGTTATTTTAATACCTGCTTACCTTCTTCTTTATTTGTGCATTATTTGTAGATATTATGTTAATAATAAAATTACTTAGTTGTTTTGTTATCTATTTATTTTCTACTTTGTGCCTTGTACTCAAGAAAAAATTTAAAAATAAAGATGTTCACGATTTATTGTATGTGAATTGCCCTAAAATTACCCGATTATTTTAGTTTCGAAAACTCGTAAGTCAAAATTTTTAATCAGTTTTTTGTTTCAAAACCTTGTAAGTCAGTTAACAAGAAATTAAATAAATTTTGTCAAAAACTTTGAAAATTATATATTTTTAAATATAATATGAATTATTTTGGTGCATAGATAATGGTTAAATTAGTGCTTTTTCTAAGTTTAAATAGTTTTTTGACTCCCCTCTAAAAATAACCAAAATTGATTTAAAATTAGACCGACAAATGGTCACATTTAAACTCCTAACTTGACGTGTTTTTTAAGATGAATTTTTAAGCTATATTTGAAATGTGTTGCATAATCACATTGGTTGCATTTAAATTCATAACTTGAAGAGTGTTTTTTAAGATGAATTTTTAAACTATCATTGCGATGTGTTACAAAATCACAATGGTCACATTTAAATTCATAACTTAAAGAGTGCTTTTTAAGATGAATTTTTAAACTATTTTTGCGATATGTTACATAGTCACATTGATCACATTTAAATTCATAACTTGAAGAGTGTCTTTTAAAATGAATTTTTAAATTTTTATTGGAATATGTTGCATAATCACATTGGTCACATTTGTATTCATAATTGGAAGAGTGTATTATCAAATGATTTTTTAAATAACCTTTCTGATAAGTTGCATAATCACAATGGTTGCATTTGAATTCATAACTTGTAGAATGTTTTTTAACATGAATTTTAAAATTAGATTTGAGATGTGCTGCATAATCACACTGGTCACATTTAAATTCATAACATGAAGAGTGTATTTTCAGATGTTTTTTAAAATTAGATTTGACATGTGTTGCATAATCACATTCGTCACATTTAAATTCATAACTTGAAGAGTGTTTTTTAAGATGAATTTTTAAATTTCCCTTGGTATTTGTTGCATAATCACACTGGTTGCATTTAAATTCATAACTTGAAGAATGTTTTTTATGGTGAATTTTAAAATAATATTTGAGATGTGTTGCATAGCCACATTGGTCACATTTAAATTCATAACTTGAAGAGTGTTTTTTAAGATGAAATTTTAAATTTTTATTGGTGTTTGTTGCATAATCACATTGGTCACATTTATATTTAAAATTTGAATGGAAGTTTAAAACGTCATGTTTTAAATTTTCGTCTACTGTTAAACTATTAAATAGATTACGTTCACCCTGTACATTTGTGATGTGTTCGACACTGTTTTCCTTTACATGATCTGTTTCACTTGAGCTAACATTGTTTATTTGGTAAGAGGTGTCTTCTTTCTTAACATTCACATTATCTGTAAAAATAGTGTTAATTGTTGTACTACCTGAACCATAATTAATTTCACCTTTTATTAGATCGTTATTTACAACAAGATGTTGAGTTAGAGGTAAATTTATTCCTTTTTCCTCTTTGGGTTCGATTTTAATAAGTTTCATATCAATTTCATAAGACATTTCTAAGAATAAGTATTGCTTAATCAAATAATAAATAATTCAAAACCACAATAGTGTCGGTACACTAACGTGCACCAAAGATATGTAGCTAGGAAGAACGTGCTTCGACGACGATGAGAATTCACCCAGATTTTATCTTCTAGTAAGCAGCCATTTTCTGTACGAGTGTGTTTTGTGCATAAATTTAAAGTATATATATGGTTTTGTTACTATACTATACCACAGATTACACACCTGTGTAATCTGTGACTATACTATATAAAGCTTAGATTCAATCTACACCACAAAACACACGTTTTGTGATCTACAACTACTACACTAAAATGTAAAATCCAGGAGACGCTAATTCTAGCGGATTGAACAGTACTGTTGCCAAGTATATGTTGACGTTTCTCATAAATCGAACAGTTATAACCTCACATTGCGACGTGTTTCATAATCACACAACTGGAAGAGCGGTTTTTAAGACGAATTTTTAAATTAGCTTTGTGATGGGACATACATTGCTTGCATTTGAATTCATAATTTGAAGAGTGCGTCTTAAGGTGAATTATTAAGCCGGGTACTCACAGGCGAACTGTAACTGTAACTGCAACCGTTACTGCAACCAAAGTTCGACAATGTGGACGCGTTACAAATCAAGCTCGCGAGGCCACTTCGAACCGCTCGCAGCGAGCCGCCAGTTGTCGGTTTTTACCGCGAACACAAAGAGACTCTCAGTTGGTTCGTGGACGTTGAAAAGGTCTGTTCGTGAATGTGTACGTCTACGTCTACGGTGCATCGAACATCAGAAGAAATGGCCGAGTGGAGTGAGGAAAAAGTTCTCACTTTAATCGATCATTATAAAAATATGCCCATAATATGGGATCCAAAAAATAAGGAGTATTATAAAAAACATCTAAAACAAGATGCTTGGGCACAAATAGGTGCAGCAATGGCCACAACTGGAGACATCTGCAAGCAAAAAATGATCACTATCCTAGCGTCCTGGAGAAGGGAGAGAGCGAAAGAAAAAAAAAGCCTTGGAACTGGAAAAGGTAATTCAATTATTATTTTACTATTAAGCGAAATGAATATAATAAATTGAAAAATTGTAAAAACGCAGTTTTTACGTGACACGATATCATATTGACATTCTGCATTCAACTTGAGTAAAAAATTGATAAATTCGTGAAAAGTCAGATTTTCAAGTGACACGATCTCATTCTGCGTACAGGTTGAGTGAACCATTGATACATAGACAAATTATAAACTAAATAAAAGCACGTGTGTGTAAACAAGTAATTAATAATACAGAGCATCAGTACAAAATAAAATACATGTTCAGATGTATATAATCTATTTTAATAAGAAGAAAAACAAATGAACTAAAGTAAATTGTAAGTAAACTACATTTTTTGCAGGGAGAAAGGAAATATACGAAAGCAAGTGGTTTGCTTACAGTGCTCTTGACTTTTTAAAGGATCGAGATGTACCACACAAAGGAATGACTACAGAGGTAATGATTGTTTTTAATTTCTCTATGCATATCTGTCTTGCCATGACAATTTTCCTTCATTTATAAAATAGTTTGATAATTCCTCACGATTTTGTTTGAAGCGCTGTGCAGATCTGCGCGGAATCACGGGATAGTCAGAAATGAAGTCAAATTTTCATCATCTCTCCAGTTTCCGAGAGTTAGCTCCCCAGTTACACTATTTTCAGTATCTGTAGATCCAGGTGGTGTATAAACATTTCTTGAAGTGCTACGTCTCAAAAATTATGCAAATGTACTGCAGCCATTGAAATCACTTGTGCCTTCTCTGGCTGCAGTAGCATGGTTTTCTGAATACTCTAAATACCGAAGAAAGTATCCCAAATGCATTTTCCACTACCCTACGCGCTCTTGATAGGCGATAGTTGAAAATTCTTTCTTTAGACCCTTTCAGGTGCACTCCTGCATATGGTTTAATAATATTTTCTGTCATAGAAAATGCTGAGTCGGCAAGAAGGAAATACGGAATTGCCTCTTCTCGATTTTGTAATTTCTTAGGCGGAGGTATTCCTAAGGTTTTCTGTTCAATCATTTCATTTAGACTGCAACTATTCATTACGCCTCCATCTGAAATTCTTCCTTGAGCACCAATGTACACATATAAAAGTTATAGTCAGCATCTACTACGGCAAGCAACACAATGCTAAAGTGCGACTTATAATTATAATAATCTGTTCCACTGTTGAATGGACACTGCACTAAAATATGTTTTCCGTCTAATGCTCCAATTGCATGCGGAAAATTCCATAATTTCATGAATTCATTCTCTATTTTCATCCAATCTTCTGGCTTGGTCGGTAGCTGAAAAAGACAAGTCAACTTAATATATATTTTTTAGGATATAAACAATGAAGTTGACGAAGCAGATCAGAATATGGTAGCTCAAAACACAGAAGGAAACATATCCAATACAATACCAGAACCAGCACATAAAAATCAAAACCGGATCAAAATTACAGATGCTTAAGGAAGCTTTTGGTATATTGAAGTCTGCTGCTGAAAAACCACCACCACCACCTCTACACTTAAATACAGAAAATCCGGAATTGAGGTAATTTTGCGATTTCATTTTTCAGAAGATGAAGAATTACAATAAACATACTATAAACTCAGTCCACCAAGAAATATTGCAGATTATTTTCCGTGCTGACCAGGCAGGATACTGTGGTCATCCACAGCAATATGGCAATGTAACTCAAAATTATCAACAAACATCGTACAAATCACCATCAACTGTAAACGACCCAAATGAACGCTATAATTATCAACAGAGATCATTCATACCGGTAACTGCATCACATTCAATTGAAAGCTACAACCACCAACAAACATCATTAATACCCCAAGTAACTACAGTTGAAAACTACAATCATCAATAGATAGCTTCTACATCCTCAATGGGTACACCACCACCAGTCGCATCTCCTATTGCCAGCCCAAGTTCACACTCATATGTATCTCCTCTCCATCAAGTGTTTTTCTGACAATATGGAAGATCTTGTATAAAAACTATTATATTATCTTATTACGTCTTACATTACAATAATATGGAATAAATATTTTGTTATTTACTTACCTTTACATTTTCTTTTAGTGTATCGATGATTCCTTCGCATACCTCTGCAACGATTTTACTAATGACTTGTTTAGATATACGAAACAAATACTGCAGACTTGTAAAAGAATCGCCGGTAGCCAAATATCTTAATGTTACTGCTAATCTATCTTGCACTGAAATTGCTTCTCTGCAATTGGTATTTCTTCTTTGAATTCTAGGTCCAAGTAGAGTAATGAGATATTCAAAATCTGTTGGAGTCATTCGCGTGAAATTTTGTAATGGCCACTAATAGTTTGAAACTTTAAAGCAGCAAGTAACGAAGATCCACTTCTTTCTTTGTACATACTATGACGCCACCACCGTCGGGGGCGTTTATAATTTTCAATGATTGTGTCAATTAAAATATATGCGCCACTGGCAATCATTTCTCTTGGAACCGCCATGTCGTCGCGAGCTTTGAACGAACACTGTGGTTTAGAGATTTGTAAAAAGGACGACTCGGCCAAAATACGTTAACGTACACACCAAAAGTTGATACAGTAACCGTTGCAGTTACAGTTACAGTTCGCCTATGAGTACCCGCCTTTAAATGATGTTTCAAAAGTGATGCATACTCACACTGGTTGCATTTGAATTTATAACTTGAAGTGTTTTTTAAGATGAATTTTTAATTGGTATATGTTGGATAATCACATTGGTCACATTTAAATTCATTACTTTTTTTGTAGATGAAGTTTAAAATAATCTTTGTCATTTGTTTCATAATCACATTGATCGCATTTAATTTCATATTGACATTCTTTTGGTTGCCTACAATTGATTTGTGCAGCAATTTATAAGGTAAGGCATTGTTTTCATTTTTAATTTACTTCATACAAATGTTTCTATTTTATTTTAACATATTAATCTGTTTTAGATGACTTCAAAACGTATTTTAAAATTGTCCAGTTATTATAAAAAGAGGGAAAATGCATTTGAATCAAATCATATTAAATCCATTCAGATAGATGCCGATTTAATGATTATTATAAGGGGAGAAGTTTATACTAGTATGAGGGATAAAACTTATAGAAATGAGGTAGTTTACAAGTATTACACATATTTTATGTGTAGGGGAAGGAGTTGTAAGAGTGCGCACTTAAATTGTTTTTATCCATTACAAATTAACAGTTTATACAGATAACTAGGAAAATGTTTTAAATAAAAATTTGTATATTCCTTTAACTTGTTTACTACAAAAATGTTTCAAATAAAATCATATTTAACAAACAAAATCAAATTAAAAAAGTATTGCACATGCGTACTCTTAGCAGTCGGAGGTTGTAAGAGTACGCACAAGATATTCTAAGAGTACGCGGCCAAGGGCGTAGCCAGGATTTATAACAGGGGGTCGTTCAAAATGTAAAATTTTAGGATAAAAAGAAAAGGCAAATGAAAACAAAACTTTGAGATTTTAATTATACTTAAATTAAACTAATAACATTTTTCTTGGGTTTAAACTAAATTTATCCAAAACTTTCTTCACTATGCAGTCCTGATTTTCCTTCAAAAATTTTCGATGCACACTCATCAAACACAACCCAGTGAGTCTGTCATCACCCATTGTACTCCTGAGCCAGGTTTTTACCCTTCGCAGGGTACTGAATGGTCTTTCCACGGTAGCCGTAGTGGATGGGAAAGCACTTAATATTAGCAGTGCGTGCCTTGTTGCAGGGAAAAAAACATTAGCTTCCTCCAAAAGTCCAGCCACTTCAATGTCCTTTAATTTGTCTTCTGCTAAATTCTCTTTCTTCCACATATTGTACCACAAATCTAATTCTGCAGAGACATCACCCAACTTATAAGGTTCCATGAAAGATTCTGCATTATTTTTGAAATCTTTTGAAGCCATTTTGAGCATGCTTGAAGGATGAAGATAAGTTAAAGCAAAAGCAGGTGTATTTTCGTTGGAGAATCTAGCATCCAAAGACGAAGTTAAAGAATCAAGATAGGGGATGATTATTGACCGCTTCCAGTATTCAACTGCAGACTCAGATGGTGGATTACTTCTGTGTCTTCTTTGAGTGACTCGTAGTACTGACAACTCAACCCCTACTTTCTCTGCGATATCAAGTGATTTTTAAATAATTCATAAGAAACATTTTCGACATCTTGTAGATCTTCTTTGATTACATCTAGAATATCATCAATATGTTTCTTCACCATAACCAAATTCATACTTTTACCTTGTAAAACGTTTACAACGGGTTCCAAAATTGCAGAGTATCTTGCAATTATGTTTAACCTAAGATGAATATTGGTTTAGTAACTGCAAGTGCAATTGGTAGGCAGATTTTCTTGTTGCATAGTTTCCTTCGACAGATAGATGTTCTAGTGCTTTAACAATGTCAGTGAAGCTTTCTGAAAATTTTTTATGCTCTTATATTTTTCCGACCATCTGGTCTCACAGAATTGAAAGATTTGGAACCGATTTCCTACGGGCTGGCGATTCACGAAAGAAGGTTATTGTGTCTTTAACCGTTGCAATTGTGTTTCTTATTTCTGGTAGCTTGCTAGTATCATTGACCACAAGATTTAGTCTGTGGCTAGAGCAATGGAAAAATAAAGATTTAGCGTACTTTTTTTTAAGAATGGCCTGTACACCACCTTCTTTGCCGGCCATCGTGGAACACCCGTCAAATCCGAATCCCACACAATTATCGGCGGAAAAATTATTATTTTCTAAAAAACTTTGAATTGCGCTAGCGATTGTAGAATCATCTTGACATTTTAACTCAACGTAGCCTACAAATTCCTCCCTGATTATTTTTTGGCTTTCATCATAGAACCTTAATCCAATAGAAAGCTGCTCTTTTCCAGCGATATCTGCTGTTTCATCAGCCATTACAGCATAAGCTTTTGCCCGTTTACAGTCTTCGATTATTTTTTCTTTGATAACTTCACCGCAAAATTGTATGATCTCATTTTGAATTGTTGGTGAGGTATAGACTGTGTTTTTTTGACATTTATTCAAGTGGCTCTTTAGCTTCTCATCACCAGAGTCAATCCTCAAATTTAAAAGGTCAAAGAAAACTCCCTCATTTCCTTGTTTTCCTCTAAGCGGCAAATCATGAATTCCACAAAATATTATGCATGAAATAATTGCTGACAATATTTGTTTATTTTCTTCAATCGTCTTATGGTGCCCTATTTGCAACTGGATATCAACAGGAGCATTTTCAAGAAATGCTTTTGCAGCAGCTGTTGAAGATTTGTGGTAATGGCTGCCAACGTGCTTTCTACAATCTTCATGTATATCCTTAAACTTCATGTAAGGCCTTACCATAAATGACCCCAAAACTCCTTTAACAATTCCTTCTTTTTTTCAGAAGGCAAGTTATTGGCACAACTAACATAACGACCAATGTCATTTTCATGGTAGCCATCGCGTTCTTCAGTTTGTTTAGAGGTCCCAGTTCCAGAGACAGCTTCATGTAGATTTAAAGAACTACTTGAGCCTCCTTCAAAAATAGATTCCGATTTTGATGTTCCGACCATTTTATTTTCATCTTCATCACAATCATTGCTTTCATTTCCACTACTGTCATCATGAACTTTTTTCCGTTTTAGAGATTTTTGACCTAAAAATAATAACCTAATATTATTCTTGTTCTTAGTCCCTAGTATAAAAATTAGTATAAAACAAAACTACCATGTAATGATAGCTTATAATGTGGATATACTATATCCGATGTTAATATTTTTTCTCTAGATTAAAAACACAAAATGAAATTAATAGCACGTATAAAGTGCTGTTTGATCTTTAATATGTGAAAATTTCAAGTTTTTATATTTAGTCCCATTTGAGATATCAGCTGTCAAAATCGGTGCATTATTGTAATTTTTGTTATAATTAGAAGGCAAAAAAGTCGGCATCATAATAATGAAAATATATAAATTTATATTAATAATGCACAGAATCTTTTGCCAAAGCTAATAAAAATTGTTTCAGAAAGATACAAGCAAAGAGTAAAGAGCAATTGGCAATTTTGTAAAGGGCTGCAATTGAATTTTTTTCCAAACGTTGCGATACAAATAATTTTGAACAAAAATTAACATTGGATATAACATATCTACATTATAAGCTATCATTACATGGTAGTTTTGTTTTATTTGGTGCTGGTCGAGCAACCAATTTTCAAATTTTTGGACCATTTCTAATGGAATGACTCTAAAGTTTTAATTAAAAATTTAATTTTCTACTGATATTATTTAACTTACCTTTTTGTAACCAATTTCTTATATCCATATTGTCTTTTCTGTGATATCTGTCTCTTTATTCTGTGGTAAAACTATTGTTACGGATTTTCCCTCTTGTTTCTCAGGCAATAATTTAACACTGATAACTATTCACACCAACTTTATTTAAAACCAATAAAGTTAACAAAACAACACAAATATTCACTTTCTCAACACTTTTTAACTATTCCGCTTTTAAATCTCGCGCCTCGCTTTCTATTCGCCGTATGCAACTTCGTATCCTGCACTATGTACTGTACTGTACTGTCTGTCTTCGCGCCACCCTTTTTGAGCCTAGAAATAGCCGGAACATTCGCATCGCCGGTTCCCGTATATTCCTCACTTGTATCTCGATTTTTCTCGAAGAAAACCAGTGGCGTTTCGTTACACTATTAAATAGGACACTGTCGCTAGACAAGAGCACTTACACACTAACTCAATAGTTGTTGCAAAAAATATTGTCCTATGTTAGGATTTGGAGCAAGTTGTGTTTTAACCACTTGATAGTTTTGCACGAACCGCACTCGGGCGTGACATTTTTCCCTACACTGACGATCCCGAGTCTCGACTCTCGTTCAGGCAACTTTTGTTTTAACTTGTTGGTGCAGGTCTTACGTACGCTATAAGAGTATTTATTTCGGATTCTGATGTAGGATTGTGTATTCAATGTTTCAAAATAGTTCACACTAAAACTACTTATTGAGTAAATTTATTTTAATTGATTAATAGGATTAAAAAATGTAGTTAAATGAAAACAAAAAAAAAGAGACAATTTTTTTACCATTTTTCTCAAAAATGTCCGACTGTTAAGTGGTTGAATCGAACACTAAAAATTGACGTACCCTGAGAGTAAATCGAACACTCGTTTTTATCCAATTCTGGGTGGGACAATTCTGGTGTGCACCAATGCATTAAATGCATAAATCGAAAACGCTATTAATATATATTTAGCACTATGTCAGTTTTTCAAACAGCTTTGTTTTTTGCTGATGAAATATATTTTAGTGACAAAGGACACACGAATAATTTTATTTATTATAGCTTATTAATTAATGTTAAAATGTTCATAAAAGCAACCAAACGACCACAACAACAAACAAAATATATAAAACAGATAACAAAAAAAATATGCAGAACAGAAAAATATGTATATTTTAGACTTAATTTTTTGTTTATTAAAATTTAAAAATTATTTAATTTATTTTTGCTCTTCCAGGGGGGGGGGCAGTTGCCCCTCCCTGCCCTTAGCTGGTTACGCCCATGTACGCGGCTATTGTGGGCAAAAGTCGCAAACGTAATTACCTCCTAGATAATTTGAGCAGGACCCATGCCACCATTTTTCGCATTCTCCACATTGAATACAGTCCTCGTCTGGTGGATCTGCGAATTCTTCATCACAGCCAGGACATATAGCGTGTGTTTCATTGGGCGCGTTTGTTTTATTCTCCAAGACGCTTTGAACTTCTTCTTATTTCTGATGTCTTCTGCTTTACGGATTCTCTTGTATTTTCATTGCCGTTGGACTTCTTCACTATGCCTACTTTTGATTTCTTTCTTCGATCATCAATATTTTGTACTACCTTTCTTTTGACTTTAGATGCTTTTGCATTTTCTTTCTCTTCTAGCTCGTTCTTATATGGAGTGCTAGTTAGAACCTCCGATTTTTGGGAGATTCGTCTCCGATTTTGCTCAGTTTTAATCATTGGAAGTGGACGTAATTGCTGAGGGGTCACTGATATAATTTCTTCAGCAATTGTTTCTATTTCAGGGGTCTTTGGTGTCATTGATCTGTTTGGGTCGATTGTTGTTTGAATGATGTGTTCGCAATTTGATGTATTATTTTTGTGGTATTCTATTCCAGCTCCTGCCTTCGTTGCACTAGTACTACTAGGTTCGTATGGGTCGGTAAAAGATTCAACCCCATCGCCGTTAAGATTAATTACTATCATCGGTTCCTTCAATATATTTAACGTGCTATTTGCATCCTCATTTGCCTGATTGTAAATTTCTAGAATAATATTGTCGTCTTGGTGGCTTTCTTCCACAAGTACTGGCTGCTGAGCTTCATATTTTCTGTCTGTGACTAGTGATGGCGCGAAGTCCTCATCATCAAAAGTTTCTGAATTAAAGAGGCCAAATTCCAGTCGATTTAAATAATTCTCCGACATTTTTTTGAGTGATTACCTTTCCCGGGCTATTTACCATCCACTCATCACAAAAGTGGCTGTAGGCAGTTTTCAGTGGACCAAAGTATCCTCTGTCAAGCAGCTGGATTTTGTGACTGGAATGAGGTGGTATGGTCAAGAGGTGAATATAATTTTTCTACTAATTAATTACTAAAGTTCTATGGGAAATATGATTGTCGAAGATGAGCAATACTGGATTTTCCTTTGTTGGATTAGTGTGCTGCCTAAAATGCTTCATCCATTCCAGCAACAGATCTGAATTTATAAAACCAGAATCTGAAATTTGTCGCAGGGTTCCAAAAAGTGTATCTTTAAAGAGATCTTCATTCATCCTTTTCCTCTTGAAAATAATAGCTGGTGGCACATACGTACCAGCACTGCTCATGCAACATACAGCTGTGTATAGTTCTCCCCTTTCACCACTTGCGGCTTTTCCAATGAGTTTTTTGCCCCTAGTAGCCACAACTTTAGGCACTTTATTAGGAACTGTCGACAGCCCTGTCTCGTCCATATTGTATATATGATGAGGAGGAAAGTTGAATTTCTCGTACAGTGATCTTAAATTTGTATAGAACTTTTAAACCTGTACTCTATTAAAACCCATCATTCGTCCAATCGAACACTTTTCGGGTTGTCTTACAGAAAAATGTTGACGTTTGCGAAAATAACGAGCCCAGGTTTTTCCAGCTATTTTTTTTTTCTGTATTAAACCTATGGGGAATATGGTTAGCTTCTGCAAATTCAAAGGCTAGTAATCTAAGATCTCTTAAAGTAATCCCATAGAATCTAGCATCCATATCTTTGACGTAATCGGCTAGTTGAGCTTCCATTTCTGATGAAAAAGTACAGCTGACACTTCTTTTACTTTGGCCATTTTCGATCTTTTCACGGATTTCTCGGAGAAGATCCTCGGTGAAAACCAATTTACGTTCACTTGTCCTTTTATAATACGCCATAGCTCGTTATTCCTATAGGAAATACGATACGTATTATTACTACTTTGTGATGTTATACCAATGTTAGAAAACGTCATTTCAGTCTTTAAATTTGTCTGCTTGTAAGAGTACGAGTCAATGCTGGAAGGAAAATGATTGGAAGTATATGGACGATAGTGAAAAGCGTCAACATGAGCGTAGCAAAGAAACGGGCAATACATAATGGTCGGTACTGTATGGAAGTGAGACTGTGGTATGTGAAAAAATGCACGAAAGCAAAATAAATGTCGTGGGTGTGAGATTCTTGAGAAGCGCATGCGATAAAACGAGAAGGGATCACATGAAGAATGAGTGTATAATGAAGGAGAGTGGCGAAGAAAGAACGATGATTGGTAGGTATAAAAATAGGTTGGTTTGGTCACATCGAAGGAATGAACACAAGATTAACAAAGTAATGAGTGAAGATAAGAGGTAGGGCAGGGTCTGGTAGGCCGCATATAACTTGGTTGAATGCAATAGAGTGTATGAGAAAAGAAAGTAAGATAAGGACTTTTAAATATAAAAGGTGCACTGTCAACGAATAATTATGACGTCTTGCAGAAAATAGAAGAATCGGTGGGCATAAAAGCCGAAAGTATCAAAATATTTAAAAATACCATACAAACATTGGTATTGCCTAAGTCATCCACCACTTGACATCCGGGTGATGCTCAATTGCGTATCGATTTCTGTAGATGGTATATTCAGATGACAGTGAAACTACTGGTAATTCTTGGTTAGTGATATTAAACATTTAATGGTCGGTGAAAGCCATATAAGTTCTCCGCAATGATTTACAATCGTGCAATCGAATCGTTTCAGATCTAAAAATCGGCATACCGTGATTCGTCAAGCTACATTTGGGTTCAATGTCCTGTTTCATTTAGAGGCAGATCTAACATTTTACATGTTTGCAAGATGGCCTGATAGTGTTTGAACCATCAACGATATTTGAATTTTGGACATTTGCCTATCAAATTGATTGATGATATTCCTTACCGCTAAGAATTATCGCAAAGATTCCAAATGTCCAGTCTAGTGAGATCTACATCTAATACAATGTTTACAAAACATGAGTTTCAAATCAACAATTCTGAAGTAAAATAAATTCATGTTATGGGTCCGAAATTTGTCTTCTTCAGAATACATGTACATAAGTTGAAAAAAAATCAAGGCATTTTCTTCATATAATACATTTACACATTGTGATTTTACATTAAATTTGCTAATGTAAATTTCGTATACGGTGTTTTGATAATGTAAATTTCAAATACTTATCATTTTTGTGGCTTTTAATGGGATTTAAATTATATAATCTAAACGTTTATAATCGTTGCAATTATTTTCATCAGTAGATATTTGATTAGAAAATCGATTCTCCACTTGAAAATCCTAAAACAGTATATTCAGCCTGTATGCTAGATACAACCTTTTCTGAGAAAACGATATAAAGCCAATGTTTATTTAATTAAATTACCAATTTTAGTAAAGACTAAAATAGGTCCAACATTAAAAATTAAATATTGTTAAACTGCCTTATCATATGTAATTTTATTCAAACTATATATTATTATGATACATAGATGAGAAACTTTAGGACTGTTTGCAACCACCTTGCATTAATTCATAATTTGAGAATGTTTAAATTATTCGAAAATTGAAAGATGTTGAAGAAATCACGATTGGTCACTATTTCAATCTTAATGAATGTATTAAAGGGTTTTAAAATTGGACCCATGTACAGGTTGATCCATGTTTGTAATTCACTCGAAGAGTGTATCTACAGTTATTAGCAAAGATACAGAGATGCGGTTTGCAAACGTTGGTAACATTTAAACTCATAACTTGAAGAGTGATTTTTACAGATGACATTTAAATTACTCTAGCTTTGTCATTTGTTGCAAATACATTGGTCACATTTAAATTCATAACTTGAAGAGTGTTTTTAAGATGAATATTTAAATTTCTCTAAGTATTTGTTGCATAATCACATTGGTTGCATTTAAATTCATAACTTGAGTGTTTTAAGATGAATTTTAATCTATCTTTCATGTGTTAAATAATCACGGATCACATTTAAATTCATAACTTGAAGAGTGTTTTTAACATGAATTTTTAATCTATATTTGAGAATGTTGATAATCACATGATTGCATTTAAATTCATAACTTGAGAGTGTTTTTAAGATGAATTTTAAAGTATCAAAAGTTATGTGTTATAAATCACAATGGTCACATTTAAATTCATAACTTGAAGAGTGCTTTTAAATAATTTTTAATTTATATTTGACATGTGCTGCATAATACATTGCACATTTAAATAGTATTTGAAGAGTGCTTTTAGATGAATTTTAAACTATCTTTATGATTGTTATATAATCACATGGTCACATTGAAATTCATAACTTGAAGAGTGTTTTTTAAGATGTTTTTAAAATCAGATTTGATTTAATTGCATAATCACATTGGTCACATTTAAATTCTTAAACAGGATATTTAAGATGAATTTTACATTTATTAGAATTTGTTGCATAATCACATTCCAACAATTTTAATCATAATTTAAGAGTGATTATCAATATGATTTTTAAATAACCTTTCTGATAAGTTGCATAATCACAATGGTTGCATTTAAATTCATAACTTGTAGAATGCATTTAAGATGAATTTTAAAGTTAGATTTGAGATGTGCATAATCATTGGTACTTTAAATTCATAACTTGAAGAGTGTTTTAAAATGTTTAAAATTAGATTTGACAATGTGTTGCATAGGTCATTGGTCACATTTAAATTCATAACTTGAAATGATTTAAGATGGACATTTAAATCAGGTATTTGTTGCATAATACAATGTCATTTAAATTCATAACCTCAAGAATCCTTTGCATGATGAATTTTAAAATAATAATTGAGATATGTTTCTGTCACATTGGTCACATTAAAATTATAAATGGAATATTGTTTTATTATGAATGTTCGGAAGAATATTTCAGATGTTGCACAATTTGCACGTGCAAATCAATGAAGTTTCTGTTAAGATGAATTTCGGATTTTATTGGTGTTGTTGCATAATCACATTGGTCACATTTATATTTAAAATTTGAATGGAAGTTTAAACGTCATGTTTAAAATTTTCTTCTACTGTTGTTAAACTATTAATACAGGGCGTTTTTGAAAAAGTTGCATTTGAGACAGCCCCGTATCTCAGCTATACGATAACTTATAGAAAAGTGAAAAGTGTTCTTTATATAATTTTTCCGTAGAATGCAGTGCTGTTTTCAGAATGAGTATACGGGTCAGGTCAAAAGTTATCGGGATCAACTTCATTTTTTTAAATGGGACACCCTGTCTATTTTCTCATAATTAAATTTCTCTTGTTCTAAGCATTTCAAATATGTATAGCATTCATCATTTTTATACAAATAGCGCAGTATTTCAAATTATTAACTGGATTTGTTAGTGGCCTTTGGTACTGCAATTGTTTTACCATGGCAACTTCATTTTTTGACATTTGTCAATATTTGCAAATTTGTTGATTGTTGAGATCCTTATTGTTAGTAAAGTTTTCAATATTCTTTTCGTTATTTTGAATTTTACAAAGTTTCAAACCATGGCGAATAATTTAGGGTACGAGAACTATGAGAAATTAGATATGATTGGGGTTTATTACCAAACAAATTTTAATGCAGAGCAAGCGAAGGAAATATATTTTGAAAGGTATTTATATTTACTGGAATGTTAGTCATCATTTGAGTTAAATAAAATGTGAATATTATAGATTTCGGAAAGAAGGCAACCGTGTAAAAAACATTCATTAGGTTAAAACAAAATTTGGAAAATCACGGATCGTTTTAAAGGCCACGTGCCAAAACATATAGAAAAGAAAACGAAGAAAATAATGAAATAAATGTCCTTGCAGAGGTCACTGTTAACGAAAATTATACGTCTTGCAGAAAAATAGAAGAATCGGTGGGCATTTCAAAACGAAAGTATCAAAAATATTTAAAAATACCATTATAAACCATATATACCTCAAGTCATCCACCACTTGCATCCGGGTGATGCTCAATTGCGTATCGATTTCTGTAGATGGTATATTCAGAAAAGTGAAGAAAATGGTAATTTTGGTCGTTTAGTTATATGGTCGGATGAAAGCCATATAAGCTCCGCCGGAATTTACAATCGTGCAACGAATCGTTTCTGGTCTAACGAAAATCGGCATGTTACCGTGATTCGTCAGCAGCAAGGCAGGTTTGGGTTCAATGTGTCCTGTTTCATTTTAGGAGGCAGATTAACATTTTACATGTTTAAAGGCAATTTGAACCATCAACGATATTTGGAAATTTTGGACATTTGCCTTCCAGAATTGATTGATGATATTCCGTTAGCCCAGCTAAGAGAGGTTTATTTTCAGCAAGACGGGGCACCTTGCCACAATGCAAGACTAGTAAGAGATTACATCAATACAATGTTTCAAAACATGAGTTTCAAATCAACAATTCTGGAAATAAAATAAATTATTTTGCCGAAATTTGTCTTCTTCAATGACATATAATTACATAATGATAAAAATTCTTAAGGCATTTTATTTATATAATACATTTACACATTGTGATTTTTTTACATTAAATTTAAGCTAAATGTAAATTTATATTTTATGACTAATGTATGTAATTTTTAAAATACTTATCTTTTTTGGGCTTTTTAATGGTGTATTTTAAATTATATAATCTAAACGTTTCGATAACACTTGCAGTTATTTTCATCAGTAGTAATATTTGTTAAAAATTGTTCAACTTGAAAAATTAAAACATAAACATCAGCCTGCTATTAATACAAAAGTTTGAGAAACGTATAAAGCCAACTATAAAAATTAAATTTTAGTAAAGAATAACTAGGTCATTAAAAATTAAATATTGTTAAACTGCCTTATCATATGTAATTTTTATTCAATTACTTATAATAGTATATTATAATACATAGAGGGAGAGAAACTATATTTAGGACTGTTTGCATGACCACCTGGTCGCATTTTAATTCATAATTTGAGGAATGTTTTTTAAGATGAATTGTAAAATTAGATATGAGATGTGTTGCATAATCACATTGGTCACATTTAAATTCTTAATGAAGAGTGTATTATAAGGTGTTTTTTAAAATTACATTTGACATGTGTTGCATAATCACATCGTTCACATTTAAATTCATAACTTGAAGAGTGTAATTTAACATGTTTTTTAAGATAAGATTTGACGTGTGTTGCATAATCACATTGGTAACATTTAAACTCATAACTTGAAGAGTGATTTTTAAGATGAATTTTTAAATTTCTCTTTGTATTTGTTGCATAATCACATTGGTCACATTTAAATTCATAACTTGAAGAGTGTTTTTTAAGATGAATATTTAAATTTCTCTTGTATTTGTTGCATAATCACATTGGTTGCATTTAAATTCATAACTTGAGTGTTTTTTAAGATGAATTTTTAATCTATCTTTGCGATGTGTTAAATAATCACAGTGATCACATTTAAATTCATAACTTGAAGAGTGTTTTTTAACATGAATTTTTAATCTATATTTGAGATGTGTTGCATAATCACACTGATTGCATTTAAATTCATAACTTGGAGAGTGTTTTTTAAGATGAATTTTTAAACTATCGTTACGATGTGTTATAAAATCACAATGGTCACATTTAAATTCATAACTTGAAGAGTGCTTTTTAAGATGAATTTTTAATTTATATTTGACATGTGCTGCATAATCGCATTGGGCACATTTAAATTCGTAACTTGAAGAGTGCTTTTTGAGATGAATTTTTAAACTATCTTTGCGATATGTTACATAATCACAATGGTCACATTGAAATTCATAACTTGAAGAGTGTTTTTTAAGATGTTTTTTAAAATCAGATTTGATATGTGTTGGATAATCACATTGGTCACATTTAAATTCATACGTTGAAGAGTGTCTTTTAAGATGAATTTTTACATTTTTATTAGAATTTGTTGCATAATCACATTGGTCACATTTGTATTCATAATTTAAAGAGTGTTTTATCAAATGATTTTTTAAATAACCTTTCTGATAAGTTGCATAATCACAATGGTTGCATTTGAATTCATAACTTGTAGAATGTTTTTTAAGATGAATTTTAAAGTTCGATTTGAGATGTGCTGCATAATCGCATTGATCACATTTAAATTCATAACTTGAAGAGTGTATTTTAAAATGTTTTTTAAAATTAGATTTGACATGTGTTGCATAAGCACATTGGTCACATTTAAATTCATAACTTGAAGAGTGTTTTTTAAGATGAACTTTTAAATTTCCCTTGGTATTTGTTGCATAATCACACTGGTTGCATTTAAATTCATAACTTGAAGAATGTTTTTTATGATGAATTTTAAAATAATATTTGAGATGTGTTGCATAGTCACATTGGTCACATTTAAATTCATAATTTGAAGAATGTTTGTTATGATGAATTTTAAAATAATATTTCAGATGTGTTGCATAATCACATTGGTCACATTTAAATTCATAACTTGAAGAGTGTTTTTTAAGATGAATCTTTAAATTTTTATTGGTGTTTGTTCCATAATCACATTGATCACATTTATATTTAAAATTTGAATGGAAGTTTAAAACGTCATGTTTAAAATTTTCTTCTACTGTTGTTAAACTATTAAATTGATTACATTCACCCTGTACATTTGTGATGTGTTCGACACTATTTTCCTTTATGTGATCTGCTTCATTTGAGCTAACGTTGTTTATTTGATAAGAGGTGTCTTCTTTCTTAACATTCACATTATCTGTAAAAATAGTGTCAAATTTTGTACTACCTGAACCACAATTAATTTCACCTTGTATTAGATCATTATTTACAACAACATGTTGGGTTAGACCTAAGTCTATTCCTTTTTCCTCTTTGGGTTCGATTTTAATAAGTTTCATATCAATTTCATAAGACCTTTCCATTTGCTTAATTAAATAGTAAATAATTCAAAACCACAATAGTGTAGAACACTGACGCTAGTATGAGAATCAGAGAATGCACCCAGATTTTATTACACACAAAGCCAGAACTACTGGCTCTGATTGGACTCTAATATGCAACCATTTTCTAAGACTTAAAAGAGAGGTTCCATCCAATAGCTCCATCAATAACGCATGCGCGGGCATTACGGACGGTGTTTGTTAATGTAACCTAAAAATTTATTGTTTGCTTTTGCTGAATGTATAATTTGGAAGTACTTCAATTTGAAATTTTAAGAATGTCGAGTAGTAGTGTTTGTTGTTTAATTTGTAGAAAATTATTTTCCAAGCAGGTTAATGTTAACAAACATAGAAAGGTTGTATATGGAGAATCTCGTAAACAAGTCATTGAATATCATTCAGATCAGATCAGCTATATAAATGCTTAGAAGGTTGTAATGTTTCCTTTAAATCCACTATGGATATAAAACACCACTTAGATCTAAAAAGTCAAGTATTATGTAAAGTGAACAACAATTGCACAAGTTCAATTATTCTCTCTAAGAATACAGAAACTAATGAATATACAGCAAAATATAAACACATGACCATAATCATAATATAGCAGATGTAAGAATTGCCAAAAAAGAAAGGATACCACTTTCGAAGTAAGTTTCTTTCATATTATTTAATTTACTCTTGATACATTATATACATTTTTTAGAATTCAGTTAAAGCGTAGAGACTTAATAACGAAGGACAACTTAAACAGCAATCATTTTATTCAGAATAGAGCTTTTCTTCTAAAGAGTATTAAAACAACTGCTCTCGAAAATTGTAGTACTTCACAGAATTGTGATATAGAGGCACTGGAGTTAATTTCAAAAAATTGAAAAAAAGTATGGCAGCCTTATGTAAATTAACACACCTGCAAGATAATTCTGATGAGTTTAAACAAAACTTGCACTGTTAACGAACCTTGCAATAAGAACATTGAAAAACAACAATTTTACTTCACAAAAAAGAAAAATAAGTCGAAAAAAAAGGAAAATATAAAATCAAACTTATGTGAAATGAGGACCATACAAGACACCCTGAGTGGCTCATCCATTTTTATTTCAAATGATTCGCGTAATGACCATTCTTATTACTAAAACTTTTTAGTTGTAAGTTAGTTGTAAATAAAAATTATATTAACCTCCCAAAATTTGATGTTTATTACTTTAATAGATTATCGCATGAATTTATAAACCTGATTTTAATTGCGTTTCAGTTTAACATATGTAACATTTTAATACTATTTTTATGTAAACATGTTTACAGTAGAAAAAAATGGTTAAGTTATTGAACTATAACTTAAAGTAAACTCAGAACATGTTTAATAATTACATTTGAGGTTGGGGCGAAATTGTTTTTAATTAACGGGTAAAGTAATATACAACTGTTACCTTTAAACTCGGGCTTTTGGGTAAGCAAATATTTCCATTATTTTCTTTAATAGAAATAGAAATAGTAAATTAGATTCATATTTTGTTACATATAAAGTTAAATTTTATTTAGAGCTATAACGAAGCTAGTTGTGCCTTCCTAAAATTTTCCTGTCTGCTTCAATACATTGTTTTACTTTCCAACCTACATATACATATGTAGGTTTAGAAGGTTAGACAATCAACTTTTTTTTTTCACTATCACTAAATCGACTTATTAGCTCATTTTGCAACTTTTGGCCAAGATCGGCCATCATATTTGGATGTTTGTGTGTATATGGATGTATGTTAATATCCACGATAACTCCAGAACGAAAATACATACGTACTAAAAATTTTGTATTTAAGCTTGTTTTGATTTGGCTTAGAGCTGATTAGATTTTGGGGAAAATCAGAGACGGGGTTTTTATCAAATATTTCTAAAACAGCTGCATATTTGAAAGATTATAAGATCATTATCTGTATAACGATTAATTTTATAAGTATAGAGGTATTTTTTAAAGAAAATTTAATTTTACATAAACTTTCTTTACAAAGTTTTTAATGTAAAGTATAATAAATGTAAAAATTAAATACATATGATTGAAAATGCTGAATTTTATCTTTCAACCTACAGAGGTAGGTTATGAAATCGATTTTTTTTTCACTATCGCTAAATCGACGTATTAGCTCATTTTACAATTTTTGGCCAAGTTTTGCCATGATCGGCCATCATGTCTCGATGTGTGTGTATGTATGTTAGTATCCACCATAACTCCAGAACAAAATAGGTACCTACGTACTTAAAATGTATTTAAGCTTGTTTTTTTAAGAAAATTTAATTTTACACAAATTTTCTTTATAAAGTTTTTTAATGTAAAACGAAATAAATGTAAATATTAAATATGATTGAAAATGCTGAAACTTAAAATTTCGTTTTGAACTTTTAATAAACTTTGGGTTCTAATTTGTTGTATAGAACACGAATTTTATTTTTTAAATCGTCTAGATTACCAGGTTTTACTCGGTACACTTTATCTTTAATTGCACCCCACAAGAAAAAGTCTAGGGGGGTTAAGTCTGGAGATCGCGGCGGCCAAGCGCTATTGGACCTCGATTTCCTATCCAATTATTAAAACGTCCCTGTAAATAGTTACACACAAGTAATCCATTGTGTGCTGGTGCCCCGTCGTATTGAAACTAATTCAAATTTTGAATTACGTTCAACGGAAGGTCGTCCAAAATTTCTTCAAATTTGTTTCGTAAAAAGTTAGATATCTTTCGGAGTTTAAATTGTATTCATAAAAAAACGGCCCAAGGATTTTGGTACCAATAATACCGTACCAAACGTTTACTGAAAAAGCATATTGATCTCTCCTCTCAACAGTCATATGAGGATGTTCTTGGGACCATTGGATATGATTTTTTCTATTGAAGATGCCGTTGTTTGTAAATTTTGCTTCATCGGTAAAAATAATGGTTTTCGAGGATTGATTGCTCGACTCTCATTAATCAACCATGTAGCAAAACGTAATCTTTTCTGATAATCTTCAACAAACAATGTATTTCTTATACGAAAATGATATGGCTTAAAATTATTTTGTTTCAAAATAACATCGGCTTCATCTGTGGAAGTGTTGCACTCGTTCGCAATTTCATGAAAAGATGTAGGTTTAAATTCGACATAAGCTAAAACACGTTTTTATGTTTCTGTGTTAACATTATAATTTTAAAATTTTAAGGTTTAGTAAAAGCCCCATATTTTTGAAATTCGATTCGAGTTTGGCAAATAATCTCACATCGGGTTCTTCTTTCCATATAAGTTTGAAGATATAATTCCGAAGTTGCATTAGCATCTCTGTTAGACACGTAATAGTAAAAAGCAAATCATTTCTTTCTTCAAAGAATAAGCCATTAATATTCACTATTTAAGTACGAACTATAACTGGTTACAACAAATAATTCAATATCTACTATTTGAGTCAATCAATGAAGAGTTTTGTTTTTAATTGTCACAGCACACCATGGCAAACATTGCATTTATTTAGTAAATACTATAATTACAATTTTTGATAATTGTGAATTAACTAATAATACTAAACATACAAAGCTATATATTTTTGAAACCAGAAAAAATAAGCCATCGAATGAGTCCATAACCACCTATAGTTGCCGTTTAAAAAATGTATGTTTGGGTTGTAGCTCGAAAAATAATTAATAAAAAATTTTGATTCGCATTTCCCATTTTGCGTAAAATAGCTATCAAAAGTCTCTCTTATAACTTTTCGTATTTTGAATATTAAAAAAGATATAGCCGATTGAAAATTTGGACGATTTTAGATATTTTCAGATATCTTAGAAAGTTGGCAACAATGTTGAATATTCTTATCGGTATTTGAATTATCATGCAATTCTGCCCATATATATATATATATATATATATATATATATATATATATATAATTATAGATAATGCAATTATAATTGCTTTGGTAGTTTCAAGGTCTACTTTAATGGTATTAAAAGAACATCGAAATTTATTCTTCATACACCCAAATAGTCTTTCTACAACATTTCTTGTTCGGATATGTACTCGATTATACCTTTCTTCCGATGGTGTTGTAGGAATGAGTAGAGGAATTAATAAAGTGTCGAGACATAACCGTTATCGCCTAATAATATCCCATTTACTTCACCATTATCGAATTTAGCGTTTAAATTGCATTGTTACCATATCCTAGAATCATAAACACTGCCTCTCCAGTGAGTTACAATATCCAGAATTCTGCATTTAACGTCACTGACTACTTGCACGTTTAATAAATATTATTATTATTAATGAATAATGGGATTTTCTGTCGATGCACATTAACGGATAATAAACAGTTGGGCATTTTATTTTTACGTGTGGTCCATCATTACAACCAACTATATTAGGACAACCTCCAAGTGAATAAAAATCTTGCTTAACTTTATCTAATTTAGCATTTGTTGTTGGAAACTTAATATAGTCACTGCGATGAACTGCTAAAGGGACTGCTACACGTTTAATTATGGGGCTTAATGTGGATTGGTGAAAACCGTGTTTTTCACTAATTTCATTTTGATCTGCTTCTTTAGCACAATACCGTACAAAAGCCAATACTTGAATTTCAGCAGCAACAGGCCACCCACGATTGTTTAAGGAATTTAATTGATCCCTTACGATGTCTTATAACTTGAGCAATTTGCTTTTCTAACCTATAGTACTCTCGAAATTGCTCAACACTGTAGAATATCAACGGATTCATGTAATTAACATATAATTTGGGGTTCCTAGGAATATTAATAACATCTTGAATCATTTCAACTTCTTCGATTTCTTCATCGACATTTATATGGTCATCCATACTTCTGAAAGTTTCGAATTAATTTATACATTACAATAAACAACTCTATAGACATTTTTCACTTACCCACTATTATCTAAAGTTGCTTCTAAACACAAAAACCGTTAAAAATACAAGTGAATAGTCGACGTAGACACCGCTGCTTTAAGGTTAAAATGATCTTAAACACAGGTGAGAACGATACTAGAGTTTGGTAATATTTTAATGACTAATATTTTGAGTTTTCTTATATATTTTATAATAATATTTAACACTCCATTTAACAATTTACAATAAATAAATCTGAATGTTTTAAACAAAATTTTATACTTAAACGTAGGGTTTCCATATGGGTTTCTTGCAATCCAGGACATTTGAGCTCTGAAACCCGGACAAAATCCGGACTTGTACGAAAAATATGTGAAGTAAATAAAACGGTAAATTTTAAGTAATAGTATATTATGTAACGAGCATTTAATGGCTATTAAGACACGAGTATGAGGAAGAATACGAGTGTCTTAAAAACATTAAATGCGAGTTATACTATTTTTTCTACGACCTCTTAATAAAAAAAAATAACTAGGTAGGTATGTACTTTATTTTGAACATTTATGTTTATAGTATAATGAACAGTTCTAACTTGTACTAAAAAACCTTTATTACAAAAATAGCAAAAAATGAACTTTGACAAAAAAAGAAACAAAACTTTACAATTACCTATTCTTTCTGATTAATAATTACATTTTCTATAGTACAATTATTAAATTGCATTTGCGGCACTTTTGGGATAACATTAGTTGATGCCATTGCTGATGTTGAAGGTAATGGATTAACATTTATTGAATTGTTGATCTCGTTGTATTCAATCGAATTTAAAATTTGATTGGCTACATTGATTTTATTTTGAACTGAATCCTCAATGTAATTTTCGGCTACTGCCGTAGATTTCCACCCACCGTGGTGTTTTAAAGAGGTGATGTCACCACCATCATAAAAACGGCCCAAGGATTTTGGTACCAATAATACCGTACCAAACGTTTACTGAAAAGCATATTGATCTCTCCTCTCAACAGTCATGAGGATGTTCTTGGGACCATTGGATATGATTTTTTCTATTGAAGATGCCGTTGTTTGTAAATTTTGCTTCATCGGTAAAAATAATGGTTTTCGAGGATTGATTGCTCGACTCTCATTAATCAACCATGTAGCAAAACGTAATCTTTTCTGATAATCTTCAACAAACAATGTATTTCTTATACGAAAATGATATGGCTTAAAATTATTTTGTTTCAAAATAACATCGGCTTCATCTGTGGAAGTGTTGCACTCGTTCGCAATTTCATGAAAAGATGTAGGTTTAAATTCGACATAAGCTAAAACACGTTTTTATGTTTCTGTGTTAACATTAATTTTAAAATTTTGAGGTTTAGTAAAAGCCCCATATTTTTTGAAATTCGATTCGAGTTTGGCAAATAATCTCACATCGGGTTATCTTCTTTCCATATAAGTTTGAAGATATAATTCCGAAGTTGCATTAGCATCTCTGTTAGACACATAATAGTAAAAAAGCAAATCATTTCTTTCTTCAGAAGAATAAGCCATTAATAAATTAATATTCACTATTTAAGTACGAACTATAACTGGTTACAACAAATAATTCAATATCTGCTATTTGAGTCAATCAATGAAGAGTTTTGTTTTTAATTGTCACAGCACACCATGTCCATGGCAAACATTGCATTTATTTAGTAAATACTATAATTACAATTTTTTGATAATTGTGAGTTAACTAATAATACTAAACATACAAAGCTATATATTTTTGAAACCAGAAAAAAATAAGCCATCGAATGAGTCCATAACCACCTATAGTTGGCGTTTAAAAAAATGTGTTTGGGTTGTAGCTCGAAAAATAATTAATAAAAAAAATTTTGATTCGCATTTTCCCATTTTGCGTAAAAATAGCTATCAAAAGTCTCTCTTATAACTTTTCGTATTTTGAATATTAAAAAGATATAGGGGGGGGGGGGGGGGGGGGGGGGGGGGGGGGGGGGGGGGGGGGGGGGGGGGGGGGGGGGGGGGGAATTTCAGCAGCAACAGGCCACCACGATTGTTTAAGGAATTTAATTGATCCCTTACGATGTCTTTATAACTTGAGCAATTTGCTTTTTAACCTATAGTACTCTCGAAATTGCTCATCACTGTAGAATACCAACGGATTCATGTAATTAACATACAATTTGGGTCGGATAATAACATCTTGGATCATTTCAACTTCTTCGATTTCTTCATCGACATTTATATGGTCATCCATACTTCTGAAAGTTTCGAATTAATTTATACATTACAATAAACAACTCTATAGACATTTTTCACTTACCACTATTATCTAAAGTTGCTTCTAAACACAAAAACCGTTAAAAATACAAGTGAATAGTCGACGTAGACACCGCTGCTTTAAGGTTAAAATGATCTTAAACACAGGTGAGAACGATACTAGAGTTTGGTAATATTTTAATGACTAATATTTTGAGTTTTCTTATATATTTTATAATAATATTTAACACTCCATTTAACAATTTACAATAAATAAATCTGAATGTTTTAAACAAAATTTTATACTTAAACGTAGGGTTTCCATATGGGTTTCTTGCAATACAGGACATTTGAGCTCTGAAACCCGGACAAAATCCGGACTTGTACGAAAAAATATGTGAAGTAAATAAAAACGGTAAATTTTAAGTAAGTATATTATGTAACGAGCATTTAATACGTATTAAGACACGAGTATGAGGAAGAATACGAGTGTCTTAAAAACATTAAATGCGAGTTGATACTATTTTTCTACGACCTCTTAATAAAAAAATAACTAGGTAGGTATGTACTTTATTTTAAACATTTATGTTTATAGTATAATGAACAGTTCTAATTTGTACTAAAAAACCTTTATTACAAAATAGCAAAAAATGAACTTTGACAAAAAAGAAACAAAACTTTACAATTACCTATTCTTTCTGATTAATAATTACATTTTTTTTTTTTTTTTTTTTTTTTTTTTTTTTTTTTTTTTTTTTTTTTTTTTTTTTTTTTTTTTTTTTTTTTTTTTTTTTTTTTTTTTTTTTTTTTTTTTTTCCCCCCCCCCCCCCCCCCCCCCCCCCCCCCCCCCCCCCCCCCCCCCAATTTCTTTTCCTATCCCACCAAATTTATTTATTCCTACGTTTTGTACGGTGCATTTCCATTTATGTAATTGATAAAAATGACGTAGTTACACAGTTTTTAGGACGAAGATTTATGTACTTTTGCATGTTTCATAATACTTTCCTGTTATTGTAAATTTTCTTGTTGTTTTCGTTTTGTATCCCTAATTGTAACTAACAGCGTTGATTTAAAATCATCATTTACATCTTTTAGTTCCAATTTGTGGTGCTCGTTCCTTCTGCAAGCACCCATAATGCCAAAATACATACCACCTATGAAAGAAACACTATTTTTCCTGTACAAACAAAATTTAGATTCACTGACCTTTGCCAATAAATATTTAACATCAGATTTCACAACTTTTATTCAAAGAGCTTAGAATTGTCACAATTAATTAATTTTATGTCTGTCAGAAATACTCATATGGCCACTTCGATATTTAGCGAACACTGTGCTGATGTTGCATTTCTATTGGTTGTAAAATCACAGCAAATTTGATAGTTAGCAGATATTGTAGTAATTTTGCATTTCTATTGGCTGTACACTTGTATCATTATGAAAAATTTGAATCATTATGGGTATCATTAAAGTACAGGGCGTACATTTAATAAACCAATTAAAGCATAGGAGTAGAAAAAATATATAAAGTACGTATTTTAAGCAATAATACAGTCTAAACTTAAATTAAACACTTAAAGCTAAGAGGAAACAAAATATAGGATTCCTAATACAAATATGTTTGTATATTTTTATTTTGTGAATAAATGTTTAACATAAAAAAAACAATACATAGGAACAAAACAAATCTCAGGTAAAAAATTCATTATCAAAATTTTGGGAAATTTGAAAATTATTGCCTTACTTGATATTTTTCAGATTTCTGAATTTCATTTAGGATAGACACATTTTCGGGTGTTAAAATAAAGTCATACTGCAGGTCATATCATAATTAAATATTGTCATTATAATACGTTTGATCGAATCTAGAGTTAGCCTATTGCGTTCTTTTGTCCACTGAGTGGCAACCAATGAAAATATACGCTCAACATTTGCGTTGTGCGCAGTAATGGAAAAGAAAAACTCGCACAATTTTAAGAGTTCTGAAAATACTTCAGTGGATACACAATTTTGAAAATAAGTACCTAAACCACTTTTTATGAGCTGGAAAATTCGGAAAAACTAAATTTTTTAACACAGAATATTGATCAAACAATTTTGAATCGTCTATTTTTACACCCGTTTCCAAAAGATAGTTTATGCATGGCAGGATGTCAATCTCCCATTGTCCTAACAAAGACGTCTAGCTTGGATATGGCTAAATAATAATTATTGTAATTGAATATGATTTACTAACATTTATCTCCTTTTTTAAGTTACCTGCCTGACTAAGTTTTTTTATGTTTTTCTGTGGCTATATGGTCCTCAATGTCTATTCTGCCTTTGTGTGCAATGCTAAGGTTTACACTGCATATATTACAAACTATGTCAGAGTTTGATTTTCCTTTTTGAAAAGAAGGGAATGCTTTAAGCGTTTGATCCGACACTACGCACTCTCGCTTTGGCATAGCTATAGTATAATTAAAGTAATTTGAAACTAAAGTACAACAAACTATAGCATAAGAAGTTTATTCTTATATTATACTTATAATTGTAAGAATAAGATAAATACGAATTAGATTGGCTACTATGTTATATGATCAAAATGAAGAAGCACTGGACCACATTTACAAAGCACATAACCTGTACTGCCAAATTGACACCTCATCCAGTTAAATATGAAATGAACTTAGTGTTTTTTATTGTTTTTAGTAATTTTTCAGTGTTTTTAGTGCATTTTAGTTTTTTTTACTATTTTTTTTAGTGTTTTTTGGTTTTTTAGCTTTTTTAAGTGTTTTTAGAGTTTTTTTAGTGTTTTTTAATGTTTTATTAGTGTTTTTTAGACTCTCGGTTATAAGCGGGAATCCCCGAGTTAAAAAGCAAAATTAGAGGTACTTAAGGTCATAGAGATGGGCGAGTCTAAGCATACTTTCTAGAGATGTGCGTATTATAACGATTAAAATATATTTACTGACCGTTATGCTATTTTATTGAATCTGTGATTGTCGGCGTTGTCCCGGATATTTTAACAAAACCCGCCCGTACGTCTCCGGGACACCTTAAAACCCCAAGCATGTCCGGGCAAATCCGGGGAGATGGTAACCCTTCAGTTAAATGCTTTCTTTTACACATACAAAAACCCCATTTCTCTAAACTAAAAAAACATTGTTGCCACCTTTATTTTTTACATTAATATTTTAGCGTAAATTCAACATAATGTATGTAATTTTTATTCAATTACTTAACATAATAAATGTATTATTACAACAATGTCAAATCTCTTTCCGAAATTTTAAACAAATTAACTAACATTAATCAGGGCCGGATAAAAGATACGAGGGGAGATTTTTAAGTTATCTACCTAGCTATGAAGGAAAACAGATATATGAAAACAAACAATTTATTTTTCTACATATCTTCCTCCTACATTAACACATTGAGTACAACGTGTCTCCAGTTGTCCTATACCTTCAGAAAAAAATTCATTTGTTTGGTCCTCAAAGTAATCCTGTACTTCTTGTTGAAGAGCTTCATCCGACTCAAATCGTTTACCCAGTAAATGTTTTTTTAAATGTCTGAATAAAAAAAAGTCGCATGGTGCTAAATACGGGCCATACGGAGGGCGGGCAAGCTCTACAAAGCTGCACTCATTCAAAAATGCCCTGCACGATGCGAGTTAGGCCGTTTAGGCCGTTCTTAATTGTGTTTCCATACGCTTCAGCGTTTATTATACGCCCTCTTTCCATGTATTCCACTAACAAAACACCCTCAGAATCCCTAAAAACAGTTGCCGTCAACTTTTTTCCTGAAAATTGTGCCTGCTTTCTTCGGCGGTGTTTGCTAGGGGGTCCCAGTGATAGACCCACGTTTCGTCACCAGTAACAATTTTATTCAAAAAGTCACGGTCTTGCGCTAAAGCCGCCAAATTTGTTCCCTGCATTGTTTTTGCTCTGGTGTGTGCAACTTTGGAATCCAGCGTGCAGACACTTTTGTCATCCCTAAGTCCTCATGCAAAATGTTTAATGCAGTTGTTTCCGATATGTTGAGTTCTTTGGCAACCACGGAAACCTTTGTTCGGCGGTCTTGCAGCACCAATTGCTCAACCTTGAGAACAATTTCCCCATGTTCTCGCTTCCACTGGTTGGCCAATTCTTGGGATCGTCGTCAATTGAATCCCTCGCCCAACGAAACTGTTTTGACCAAATTTAACTTGGTAATATGATGGCCCATCATTTCCATACACTGTAGTCATCCTCTCGAAAATGATTTTTGGGCCATACCCATCCTTTGTCAAAAACTTAATGACACTTCGATACTCAAGTTTCATTTCGTTCATGTTACTGCACTAATTGCTGTGGCAAATTTGCACTACTTTACAGATTGACTTGCTATTTTGACAACGTCACTTTGAATATTTAACGCATACGCAATATTGTTTTCGGTTGCCTAGCAACCCGTTTTCATAGCCAGGTAGATAATTTAAAAATCTCCCCTCGTTCTAGGAATGTAAAAAATGAAAACAAATTCTCCATTCTGTAGAAGCAGAATCTATGCACACAAAGATACTTCATGATCACAATGGTGTCATTTGTATACATAACTTGGAGATTGGTTTCCTAAGATGAAGTTTGTAAGTGATGAAATTTAAAACTATAGTTGTGACGGTTTGCATAACCACATGGGTCGCATTTGAATTCATAATTTGAAGAATGTTTTTTAAGATGAATTTTAAAATTATGTTTGGCATCTGTTTGATAATCACATTTGAATTCATAACTTGAGTGGTTTTTAAGATGAATTTTTAAATTAGCTTTATGATGGGATGATAGATATCTTAGTTATTAAGTAAGATATCTAAGGATTGGATACATACTGACATTGGTTGCATTTGAATTCATAATATGAACAGTGCATCTTAAGGTGAGCTATTAAAGGATGTCTGAAATGTGATGCATACTCACACTGGTCGATTTGAATTTATTACTTGAAAAGTGTTTTTTATGAATTTTTAAATTTTTATTGGTATTTGTTGCATAATCACATTGGTCACATTTAAATTCATAACGCAGTGTTTAACTTGAAAAGTGTTTTGTCACATGTTTTCTTAAATAACTTTTCTGATAAGTTGCATAATCACATTGATTGCATTTGAATTCATAACTTGGAGAATGTTTTTTAAGATGAATTTAAAATTAGATTTGTAATGTGCTGCATAATCACAAAGCTCACATTTAAATTCATAACTTGAAGAGTGTATTTTAAGATGTCTTTTAAAATCAGATTTGACATGTGTTGCATAATCACATTGGTCACACTTAAATTCATAACTTGAAGAATGTTTTTTAAGATGAATTTTTAATTTATATGTGAGATGTGTTGAATAATCACATTGGTTGCATTTGAAGTCATAACTTGAAGAGTGTTTTTTAAGATGAACTTTTAAACTATCGTTGCGATGTGTTACAAAATCACAATGGCACATTTAAGCTCAAAACTTGAAGAGTGTTTTTTAAGATGAATTTTTAAATTTATATTGGAACTTGTTGCATAATCACATTGGTCACATTTGTATTCATAATTTGAAGAGTGTTTTGTCAAATGATTTTTTAAATAACGTTTCTGATAAGTTGCATAATCACATTGGTTGCATTTGAATTCATAACTTGAAGAATGTTTTTTATGATGAATTTTAAAATAATATTTGAGATGTGTTGCATAATCACATTGGTCACATTTATATTTAAAATTTGAATGGAACTTTAAAACGTCATGTTTTAAAATTTCTTCCACTGTTGTTATACTATTAAATTGATTACGTTCACCCTGTACATTTGTGATGTGTTCGATACTGTTTTCCTTTACATGGTCTGCTTCACTTGAGATTACATTGTTTATTTGGTAAGAGGCGCCTTCTTTCTTAATATTCACGTTATCTGTAAAAATAGTGTCAAATTTTGTACTACCTGAACCATAATTGATTTCACCTTTTATTAGATCATTATTTACAACAAGATGTTGGGTTAGAAGTAAATCTATCCCTTTTTCTTCTTTGGGTTCGATTTTAATAATTTTCATATCAATTTCATAAGACATTTCTAAGAATACGTGCTGCTTAATCAAATAACACTGACGTACATCAAAAATATGTCAGAAGGTAGAACTACTGCCACCCGATCTACCAATTTTTCGGTAGATCTACCGATTTTATTGATTTATCTACAAAAACTACAAATTCTACGGAAAATAAAAAGCGAACGCCGCGCCGCTTATTTATTTTGGTATACCGGGTGTTCCAGTTTTTTGTTGCAGGACTTTAATAGTCGATAGATCTTTCAAAATTAAGACAAAAAGTTCATTTAAACATAGGTTGCCAAACGCTTAGTTTTGGAGATACAGGGTTTCAAAGTTTTAATTTTTTTTCAGCTCTTTTAATTTATCTTCAAAACTATTTAAAATAATAAATCCAAATTTAGTACACATATTACATTCCTTAAACTCAATATTAAGAGTAGTTTAACGTTTATCAATATCTACAGGGTAGTACATTTTCTGAGGTGGTACACCCTTTATCCCCCTCCGAACCTTTTCATGCGGCGCCTCTAACTCTTAAAAACCAAAAATTTAGATTGCCCATTTGATTTAGGAACTTTTTTGTCTTCTGCTTTTTTTTCGAAAAATGCATAGTTTTTGAGATAAATTAGCTGTAATCCATGAACAGCTTCCAAATGGTAAGTAAAGAACGTCTGATACTCCCGCAAAAAATAGTGTGCCATGAAAAAAACAATAAAAAAAAAGAATCAAATTATGTCAAATCTCACGTTTTATTTTAAATACGACTGAAAGAATGTAATTTATTTACTTATTCTATTGTGTTAATTTTTATTGCAAAAGTGATCTTTTAAGATGCCATTTTTGTTTTCTAATCAAGAAATAGCGGATATCCATTTTATTTATGGCTTTGTAATTTGAAGTTCAGCAGCAGCCCGTGAATATAGGCGAAGATTTCCTTTTAGAATAACTCTGCATCCTTCAGTATTTGTAAGAGTTCACCAACAAATTATGTCAGGGATTAAATAATGTGCATGGTCGTCAAAATAATAATCATAGGCAGCAAAGAAATATTGCTCGACGAATTTTGCGTAAATTCGACAGAGATGCCATAGCATTAGAAGAGTATCCGTAGCTTTAGGTGGAGTCTCAAATACTACTATTCACCGAACATTAAGACGGGATCACCGATATCCTTACCATCTACAACCTGTTCAAGGACTACAACCAGGGGATACAGAACGTAGAGTTGCGTATTGTCGATGGATTCTTGCTGAAAATAATAACAATCCAGGTTTTTTAAATAATGTTTTATGCACCGATGAATCCTGCTTCACTCGCTGTGGTGTGAATTTTCACAACCAGCACGTTTGGGCACATGAAAATCCACATGTAGTTCGCCCGAGACATTTCCAACAAGAATTTAGTGTGAACGTCTGGATAGGTATTTACAATAATCACCTTTTTGGGTCCTACTTTTTACCACCTCTGATGAATGCTGCGGCTTTCTTGGAATTCTTAGAGAATGAACATGGAAATATGTGGGAACATATTCCTTAAATTTACGTAGAACGGTTTGGTTCCAGCTTGATGGTTGTCCACCTCATTATAGCAGAATCGTTAGAAACTGGCCTGGACAACCATTATCCAGGAAGATGGATCGGTCGTGCAAGCCCAGTTCCCTGGCCGCCAAGGTCTCCAGATCTAAATCCCTTAGATTTGTTTGTGTGGGGGTATTTAAAAGAAAGGGTATATGCAACTCCTGTGACAACAAGAGATGAACTCATTAATAGGATTAGGAATGCGTGCAATGAAATAAGACAATTTTAGTTAATATTCCACGTGCAATTATTCGTCTGTGTGAATTATGTATTCAACAAAATGGTTCACATTTTGAACAGTTTCTTTAAATTTATTTATTATTACGATAGCGTTTTTGTTTTGTTGTTATAGGTTAAGTTTATTTCTTTCGTTCTTGTTAAAATCTTAAATAGAAATTCTTTCCATTTTTATCCAATAAATACGTATTTTGTTAATATTTATTTTGTTGTTTTACTTTTATTTTCCTTTATTTAATTCAACTGAAAAGTTAGGAAAAAATCAGTGGAGTACTACTTTTTATTAAGATGATTTCACAAAATCTGCGTAATAACAGTGTGTATTATACATCATTAGAATTACTAGGTCGTGAGTTAATTATATTAGGATATTACAAACTTAGACATTTTAAAAAAGCTAAATCAATTTTAAGGCAGAATAAAACTGAAAAACTTAATATAATATTAACTCGATAGTAACCCCTTAATAGATTTTCACCTTAAAAGAACTGCTCAAAATGGTTGCCATTTTCCCGAACGCAATGTTGAGATACAGTGGTTATTCTTTTTAAAGCATTTAAAATAATTATGGAACGTCTTTGCAAGTTTGGAAATGCCGCATTGGTGGCATTAAGTAGTTCATCTATTGTCCGATGACGGGCACTATAAACCTTATTCTGCAAGTAGCCCCATAAGAAAAAGTCTAGCATGGATAGGTGAGGTGACCGTGGAGGTCAGCTAATTGGTTCACGAGTACAGATCCACTTTTGCGGGAAATAATTGTCTAAAAAAGGTCGAACAATTACAGCATTATGTGCGGGCGCGCCAGCCTGTTGGAAATGTATCCTGTTAAGATGAGCTAAAGGAACATTGTCTAGTAACATAGGGATAACGTCTTGCAAAATTTAAAGATATCTGTGCCCTGTAAGACTGCCTTCATAAATTCTATATTCTATTTGTAGCCTCAAAATAAAACAAGCTACGCTAAATCCAAATCGACCCTGTTGCTCTCTTTCGAATAGCACGTGATGATTCTTTAGGACCAATGCTTAGTTTTATGCCTGTTGAAAATATCTGCACTCGAAAAGTAAGCCTCGTCGGACCATATTACAAATCTAGCAAAGTTATTACCAATATGAATTTGTTCTAAATACCAGTTGCAAAACAGTAAACGACGTTCTGCATCCCCAGTTTGCAAATGATGAACAATTTTAAACTTTTATGGCTAAAATTTATATTTGGTCAATATTCTTTGAACCCGAGTCTTGGGAACACCAATCTCCTGCTGTATAACTCTGCATGATTGTGAAGGCGTTGCGTATATACATGCTAAAACGTTGACTTCATCCGTATCGCGATTTTCCTTATTATAGTTTTTTGGCCGGGGTTGGATAAATGATCCATATTCTACCAAATTTCTTTATTCGAGAAAACATTAAAAGACACGGTTGCCTTCTTTCTGGATATCTATAAATCCAGATGATATTTAAATAAAAAATAAATCCACATACGTCAAAAGATAAATAAGTATTCAAACAAACCTGTTGAAATGTAGTTGGGAAGTCTCATAGGAGTTTTCGTTGCTCTCTATAAAACATACTAACATGTCACATTTTTCAAAATGTTGATAATTTTTACAACTGACAGGTCTTGACAAGCGCTTAGCAAATGATCATTTAATTGTTCTAATAATCACGACCTACTAATTCTAATATATAATACACACTATGTTATTACGCAGATTTTGTGAAATCATAGATTTTAGGTTTATTATTTGAAATACACATCTTGTATTATGTTTTTGTAAAGCTTACAAAATTTCCAAACAAACGCAAGAAAAATATACAGAGTGTTCCGTTAAAAAACCATAAGTTTTATTTGTAGCTAAAAATTGACAGCTTACAGCAAAAATACGACTAGGCCACCGGATTCTACGTAAAAAACTGTATAAGAACCGTATAATCTTATCAGATAAAGTGGATAAGCAGGATAGGTCGAGAATTTATAAGATTAATTATAAAAATTGTTAAAAATATATGTGGGGCAAACCAAACGACCTATCAAAATTCGCTTTAAAGTACATTTAGCTCATAAAAAATACAAGCGTTGGGACAAGTCCGCCGTAGCCCTACATATGTTTGATAAAAATCATGTAGTAGATGAGGTATCATCAACCCATCAGAGACTAACGTTGCCACATAGCAACAGTTTTAATCCGTATTTACCGATCCCGTTGTGACGTTGCTTTATAAAATTTTAGACAGATGGCGCAACAGTTCGCTTTCTGAATATGTTAACTGTCACATGTTTATTATGATCAGTTTTATTTCGACGGTAGGTGTGCATGGTGGATAAGTTAAGACAAGTTGTACAGTGGTATCGTGAAAAAATGGACATCTGGTTTATGTAAGTATTTTTCTAACTATTTCTAAGTATTTCTTTGTACTGTAATTGTATTAAATATATTTAGGACTGTTGCGAGGAACATTTGTAATCATGATTCGTTAAAACAAAAATTCATATTGTGTATTACAGACGTCGGAAGTTTGCTGTTGCCATATGGCAACGTCAGTCCCTTATACTGTCAGAAACCCATACCTACCTTACTATGCTTTGTATTTTTTTTTAGAGATGGTTTGACACTCGAAGAAGCCGTACAAATTGCTTATAATGATAATTTGGACGTAGAAAACATATATATTGAACCGCCTAATGTATAAGAACTTACGGACGAAGATTCCGGTAACGAAGATGAGGGAGGCAATGTTGATCATTTATCAGGAGCTCAACTGCGCGCTCATGGTGAATTACAGATTCGTCAAATAGACCAGGAAGATGAGGAGGAAAATGAGAATACTGAAATGCCAGAAAATATCGAGATGGTGGTTGCAGAGTCGCAGTTTAAAAAAATTCATTATAAGCAGGTTGATTGGATAAAAGGAGACTCAGCAAAAACCCCTGTTACACTTACGACATATACAAATACTATTCTCCAACAGAATTATTCGAACAATTTTTCGACAATAACATAATTGATTTCTTAGTGATGGAATCAAATAAATATGGGTTATATAAAAATTTGCCGAATCCTCTTATTACTACTAATGAAATGAGGTGTTTTCTTCCAATACTCATGAATAGTGGCTATAATACGCTTCCTGGGAAGAAGTTTTATTGGGATCAAAAAGAGGACATGAAAAATCACATGATTGCAGACTGTATGAGAAGAGATAGATTTCTAACTATTTTTAGATGCCTACATTGTGCGGATAGTAATTTTTTAAACAAAAAAGATAAAATGACTAAACTAACACCACTCATTGAAAAAATTCGGCAAAAGTTTTTATTTCACTATATACCTGAAGAAGAAATCAACTATGACGAGTCCATGATCAGGTACCTTGGACGACATCCATGCAAGCAGTTTATCAAAAATAAACCAATTCGCTTCGGATATAAAGCTTGGTGTGTCAATACCGCCTCAGGCTATTTGATAAATTTTACAATTTACCAGGGTACCGATCCACAGGCTAATGAAGAATATGAACATGTATTCCGCAAAAGCTCAGCTCCATTTGTAAGTATGCTCCATCCATTTCCGTTGGAAAAAAAGTCTCTGCCATATAGTTTCTACATGGATAATTTGTTTACAAGTTTTACGTTGCTAAAATATTTGAAAAACAAAGGTTTTGACGCTGTTGGTACTATACGAAACAATCGTATTCCACGTGTTCATAAGGCAAAATTAAATGAATTTAAAGGCAGAATGCTTCCATTAGCAACAAAATCGGTCTTACAAGATAGACCAAGAGGCTTCAATGATTCAGTCATTGACAGGGAAAATGGCATACTGTTAATAAGATGGTTTGACAATAACGTTGTAACTGTAGCTTCTACAAATTATGGTGTGGAGCCCGAAAGCACAATTAAACGATTTTCGCAGAAGGAGAAGAGAATAGTAGAAGCTTCAAGACCTCACGCAATGGAAAATATAATTCAGTTATGGGAGGGACAGACTTGATGGACGAAAACATATCAAGGTATCGTATCGGTTTACGTAGTAAAAAGTGATGGTGGTGTATATTCTCATAGTTAGTTGACGCGGCTATCCAAAATGCTTGGATTCTTCATAAAAAAGCAGGCAATAAATGTACACAATTACAATTTAGACAAGATATAGTTGAGACTTACCTTACCAAATTCAAAAATCCACCTAAAGCGACTGGTCGTCCGTCAAGTAGCAAATCATCCAAGCCTTCTAATGGAGTTAGTGACATTAGATTTGACAATATGGGACATTTACTAACCCCTACCTAAGACAATAAGAAAATACGATGTGCCGGACAATCATGCAGCTCAATAATGAGAACAAAATGTCTAAAGTGTAACGTTGGTTTATGTATAAACTCTAATGTTGAATTTTATTCGAAATAAATGTAATTCATTATTTAGATCAGGCTTTCCCAACCTTTATTTCGCCGAGCCTCCCCGGACCAAAAATAATATTTTCATGCCCCCCTTAAGTATAAACAAAAATAAGAAACACACTTTTTTATCAATTAATTTATTTATTTAAGTTTTAAAGTAATTTTTGAACAAATAAAAAAACTTCAAGTAATTTTAAAACAAATAAATAAACACTTTTAAAGAATTAATGAGATACTTGAGGTTGCATGCTCTGTACCAGTTGGTCGATTCTGGGTTCAGTCTTTGCTAGAGCTATGGTTAAATCGCTATCGACGGCAAGGCGATTTCGCTGTTTAGTTTTTATTAAAACTAGAGCTGAAAAACCTGTCTCACATAAATAAGTGGATGAAAATGGAATCAGTATTTTCAAAGCAAGAGAAGCAACTTTCGGATTAATAAGGAATCGTTTGATCCAAAATTTCTCTAATGTCAAGAGATGAAAGTCATCTTTCATGGTCGAGTCAGCCTTCATTTCTAGAAATTCTTCCTGAACTTCTTCAGGCAATTGTAAGACGTCGACAACAAATGGGTTTCTGGTCATGTGCCATATTGGTGACTCGGAATTGATATCTTGATAGTATCGATGAAATTCGTTTTCCAACACTTGTAAATGAGTTTCTATTTCAGATTTCAAATATTTATTTAGTTTTTGATTATTGATTGCTTCGGATAGCCGTGAAAAGGGAAATACATTTTCAGCAGATACCTTCTTTTTCCAAAGTTGAAGCTTTGATATGAAACCTTGAATATGATCATAGTTACTAATTAAAGTGCCATTTCTGCCCTGAAGTTTCAAGTTTAGCTGGTTCAGGGCTTCAAATATATCAGCCAAATAGGTCAGCTTCCACTGAAATGTTTCATCTTTGAATAGTTGCATAAAATGATTATTTTCTTTGAATTCAAGAAAGAGGATGACCTCTTCTCTTAATTCATAAAGGCGAGCTAACATGTTGCATTTCGATAACCAGCGCACCTCTGTATGAAATAGGAGGACCTTGTGATCAGAATCGAGATCCTTACAAAGTAATGTAAATAAGCGACTGTTCAATGCACTACTCTTGATGTAATTTATGATCTTTATAGCCGAGTTCAAAATCTGGCACAAATTCTGTGGCAAAGTTTTTGAGATCAAAGCTTGCCGATGAATGACACAATGTGTACTAACTAATAGGGGATTCTTTTCCTTGAGTTTTTGAGCCAAGCCTGATCGTACACCTATCATTGCAGGGGCGGCGTCTGTGCAGAGTCCAATCAGTTTATTCCAATCCAAGTCATTTCTTTCGATGAAGTCCGATATTGCATTGAATATGTCTTCAGATTTAATGCCTGCTGATAATAATTGGGAATGGAAAATCTCTTCATCAATGTGATCTCCGCTGACATACCTAACATAAATGATTAATTGTGCACAATTAACGATGTCTGTGGACTCATCACAACTAATGGCAAAAAATGGTGATAGTTTGACTTTATTTATAATTTGTAATTTTATGTCTGATGCAATATCGTCAATTCTTCGCTTGACTGTGTTATTAGAGAGAGATAATGATTTAATTTTTTGCTCTGATTCTTCTCCTAACATTATTTGCGTGGCTTTAAGGATACATGGTTTGATTAAATCCTCCCCGATAGTGTGAGGATTCTTTTGTTTTGCTATCAAAAAAGCTATTTCAAATGATGCTTTGACATGTTGTGATACACCTTTGTGATAACTTCCTGACTTATCCAATCTCATGCGCTTAAGTGATTCTGCTTTAGAAGAAAAAAACTGTTTGGACTTCGAAGCCAGAGTAGGATGTTGCTGGCTCAAATGCCTCTCAAGGCGAGTGGGTCTCATGCTATCATTGCTTAAAGCTTTCATACATATTACACACTGTGGCAATTGTAGCTCGTCTTTTTCTATGAAGGTAAATCCAAATTTAATATAATCTTCCGAAAACTTTCTTTTTTCGCTGCCATTTCGCGTCTGAAACAATTTAATACTAGTTCAAGCTCGAGCCACACACGGTGTTTGGCAGGCCGTCCGGCGCGCGCCGTGCATACAACACTCGCGCGCATCCGACGCGTGCATAAGAAAGTACTTTGTGAAATCGTGACGCGTGCACCCGCTTAACTCAGCGCACGGCCTAAAGCTCAAGCCACATAGACCGGTGCGGATGCGGGCCGCTTGCGGGATTTTTTTTGTTATAGCTTTCAAGCCAGTAACGGGCCGCGTCTGTGCCACGCTCTGTTTGACACAGTGCCTAGCAACTCGAACATTACGAAAAATTCCCGAGAACGGGCTGCATCCGCACCGCTGTGTGTGGCTAGAGCTTCCTTACTATACGTACAGGTGCTGTATGGCGTTGACAATACAAGAATTTCAGTCCGACCCGAAGGCAAGTTCCGTAAAAATTTTTCAAGTGTATTGAAAAATTTTTACGGAACTTGCGAGAAAAAATAACAAAACACCTATATCATGAATAATCATCAATACAAATTGAAATTGAGAAAAATGACTAGTGGATTTGTTTATCGCCTTCGCCAATATCTGCACAAAGATATTGGCGAAAGCGACAAAATCAAGTGATTAAAATGATAATCTGAATATTTCGATTAAATTACACAATAACTTCATTTGTAGACAAAACTAAATAATTTTTTTAACTAAACGTTTATTTATACACGAACGAGCTTATAAATAAAAATAATTACCTACGTACATTTAGGTACTATTTTGGGACATAAATAATTACAAATTTAAAAATAAGTAAGTACCTAATTGACAACTAAACCAGCATAATTAAGTTAGGTACAAACTTAAAACTAAATTTTACGAGCCTTTTATTTTTAATAAGTACTTAGGTTGAAAAAATTAGAAATAGCGGCCAAAGTTTAATACTAAAAAACTTACCTTTTATTATATTAGATTTTAGATTTAGGAGATAAAACAAATTCACACTTAAATAATCTCATTTAACAGATTTGACACGCAACTTGGATTTTTATTCGAACGAACTATTGACAAAAGCGAGTACGGCACGCAATTGTTTTACGAGTGAGTGTTACATGTAACTCGTCGTGTTGTTACTTGCCGAAACTTGTATAGCAGCGATTTAATTCGGAACAGTTAATTTAACTACTCGTTAAATAGATATTTTTTCGGTAATGTAAACATACTTATTGCGCCCCCCCCCCTGACATTTCTCTACGCCCCCCAAGGGGGGCGTGCCCCCTTGGTTGGGAAGTCCTGATTTAGATAGTGCGAAGGACTGCCGTTACCACATGGCAACGGCATTTTTTTTAGTTTGTATGTAGCAAAAAGATCAAATTTAATTTTTTTTACTTATTTAGTTGTAATATACCATAAAAATACCAGTAAATTAATTTTTATTTAAAAAAATCAAAACTCCGTCCTTGAAGGGTTAATTAAACATGTTAGTAATAAGCACGAACTTGATTGTTATGAAAGTTTAGAGATCTTCAAAAACAAACAAATTCTAATGATGATCAAGGACCTTTAGGCTACTCAGATCTCATTAAACTTTCACCAGATTAGCAACTAAGCGTTACTCGCTGATGGTATATATATATATATATATATATATATATATATATATATATATATATATGTTAGAAATTTTCATTAGTCCTCCCTAGTCGACCGCTGATGATGATAGCGTAGCAATTGAAACGCGTTCGGTGTTTTCTAATTTTGTGTGGTATGTGGGTGTATTTTGTTTGTTACAGATCCTGCCACAGTTCCAGATTTTTCATGTGTAAATACATTTAATAATACAATTAATTGTGATGCAGAGCAGGTTATTTTTTTGAGTTTACATGATAAAAAAGCATGGTCCGACTTGAGAAGATTCTGAATTACTGCTTCACAATGTTATAGTTTATTCACATATTCTAAGAATAATTGGAGTAAGAAAACAAAAAAATATTTCAACCAGACCGAGTTTTCAACTGTTTACACAAGGCATGGTTTGAAATGGGAGCCTATTGCATATATGAAGTAAGAATAAATTATCTATTTCATTTACACTATGCGTTAGTTTACTTTCGTTATTAATCGAACTGCTAAAAGTTCACTTATTTATACAGCAGTTGTAGCAGAAACATGTTAGGTATTTTCATAATTTCCATGTAATGTTTGATATTAGCAGGCTAAACGTTGGAATTGTTGAAACTTGTTTCATCACTGGACAACAAAATCCATGGTTTGGTGCGTCTCCTGATAGGGTAATTTTTGAAAATGGATCGATCACAAAGCTCTTGGAAATCAAACGCCCATATAAATGTATATATTTACAGAGTTATATTTATAGAAGTCTGAAGTATTCTCCAACTTATTTTAGGCAAAACACATTGTATTGAGCAAACGATCAATTTTTGAAAGTTTTAAGAATTGATAATAATGAAGTGTAGTTAAAAAAGAAGCATGTGTACTATGCACAACCAGTCATTTGTAATTATTGAAGTAGTTTGATTACGAATTTGCATTAAAACTCATTTTTAAGTTGAGGGACATTTATATTACACATATGTTCCATGAATTATGTACTATGCAGTCAATAAAACATTAAGATTGTTTGTTTTTTATTAATTATCTAAACTAAATCATTGGTGGCATTACTATTAAAGTATCATTTGAGCAATGCATCCCTGCAAAACCTTTATTTGCCAAGATTATCATTAGGTTCAAATACATCCAAAATGCAACAATCGTTGGTGATAAAAGTGTCAGAATGATCGTCCACCATAGCATTTGGAAACGAAAGTTATAAAGCCATTTGGAGCAATTGAAGACACCGGTGCAAAAAGGAGGCAGCTCAATATTAACATTTTTTTCAGGAGAACCAAAAAACTGTTTTACTAGAAATTATTTTAAGTTGTATGTTTTATTCATATGTAGAGTAAAACTCTAGTGCATAATATATTATTTTACTCACAAAATGTGCTTTTTGAAAATTTGATTGGATAGCAATATCAAAAAGAAAACTTTGGAGCTGCCTCCTTTTTGCACCGGAGCGTAAAAAAAAGTCAAACACAAATTTCAATACAATTTATTAACACAGTGTTATCAAAAGTAGTGAAATAAACATTAATTAATCATCTGTAAAGCTGTCTTCATCTGGCTGAGTAGACTCCTCTTCTCCTTGACACCGCAGCCGGCCATAGAACCACATACAGTCTGAAGGCACGTATTTAGTTGCAAGCTCTTTCACGTGCAGGTATTTGGGTCGTCTCAGTGGTATCGGTCTAGAGTAGAGGAGTAATGTGGAAGGAGGTAGAGTCAACGTCACGCCATGTTTCTGAAGCATAAACAAGTCCTTGAGCCCGGCAATGGCCGAACTTCTGCATTCCACGCCGTTTGCTGTATACTCCATGACACGATAAAAAGATGTAGCAAATTTTTGTTTTCTTTGGTTAGATACGCACTTAATGAAGGTACCGCTGAAATGACTACTGAAGTTCAAAATCAGATGTTGGGAAACTGGAACCACTATAAATTTGCGGCATGTATTTTTTACTAATGCGACCCATTCTTCAGTCAACACGATCCTTTTCCGTTTCCTTTTCTCCTTTTCGATCAATCCAAAGCTGCGGTCGCAAGGAAGGAAACTGTGTATTTGCAAGTGTGTAAAGATACCGAGCCAAGGTTTGGTTTTTATTTTGTGAGCTGCAGTTGTCAGAATATAGGAATAACTTTGTCACGGTTTTTGACACAAAGTTTTCAAAAAAATAATGTAAAAAGCTTACTAATCGTTAGGGCTATGGTTTCATCATACATAAAAAGTATGACTTTCCAGAACTGGCTTCAAAAACACAAAAGTTTATTAATTCCTTTTAAAAAAAACATCTCCACTAGGTACGTGGGGGAGAGGCATGTTCTGTTGATAATCGAATGCTAACTCCATCTCATCTTTGTTTCCTTTAACTTCTGCAATATCTTCTTTTAGGTATGTGTAGAAATAATTTGCTTTCTTCTCATGCACCGCTTTTTCAGTTATTAGATTCCTTTTTACTTCTTCATATTTTTGCGCTAATATGAGGTCCAGTCTGAAAAGTGTCTGAGCTTGGCTTGCCAAATGAGTAGTTATAATTTGACACAAAGTGCCGACAAAAATAGTCGTATGTAACTTGAGGCTTCACTTTTTCATTGTTCTGGATGGCAGTGTATATATCAGGTTCATACTTTTGAAGATAAAGCCTATGCATTTTTTGCATATTCAGTTCAGGTGACAAATAGAACTTATTTCCATTTTTAGTGCGGCTATAGTGAGACGATCTTTTTGGAAAGGATTGTATATGCGTATCAATGTGATGTATGATATCCTTTGGTATCCTATTAGGGCGATTGGTGTGTCTTCCATGCATGTCTTTGGGTGCTGGAACATTATCTTTCAAGTGCTTTATAATAAGTTCCACTCTTTTCTTACTGACACCGTATAACGAACAAAAAGCATTTCTGCAACCCCTGGTTGAAGTTGTGCCAATTTTGATATAGTATTCACAGGAACAAGAACGTTTTGGTCCTCTACCCGATTTAGGTCTAGTTCTCGCAACCTTTTTTATAGCTGTTTGTCCCCCGAGAAATATGTCCTGTTTTTCTTTGCTACCAATATTATTAAAGATTGCTAACATATCTTGCTTTTCAAGGTCGTTTATTTTTTCAAAACATTTAAATTTACAGTTTCAAGACCCAAATTTATTTTGTTTTCAATGCCGGTGTAAGATTTTCCTTCAGCTCTCCTTTTCTTCGAAATATTTCTAGTCCACTTACTTTCATCTCTTGCTCGTTTCTTGACAACTTGTTTTTTCACAACTGTTTGTTTTTGTTCATTATCGTCACTTTCAGAATCACTTTGGACCAGTGATGAAATTTCAGCACTTGAATTAAACACAGAGAAGCGTCTAACACTAGGCCCAGGGTCATCAGGAGAAAAATCAGGATCTTTATCCGAATCGGCAAACTGTTCGTCCGCACTACTGCTACCCGACATTTCACAAAAACTATATTATTCGACGAAAAAATGTTAAACCCGCACCAAATGACAACGTGCTATGAAGGCAGTCAATAGCGTACTAAACATACCGAGCAATGGCGCTTTCCAACTTTCAATCAACATTACTTTGCAGGTGCTGCATCGAAGCGGCTAAAATTTGAATTATTTATTCGGTACAAAAACGATGCAGCTCCGGAGCTGTCCCCTTCTTGCACGAAATGCAATAGGGAGGCATCTGTATATTCATTATATTTCTCTTATAAGTTGACGGAGCTGCCTCGTTTTTGTATCAATCGATAGAGCGCCTTTGAATTATCTTATAGCGATTAAAAACGAAAAATCGTAAAAATATGGAGCTGCCTCCTTTTTGCACCGGTGTCTTCAATTGCTATTAGAAATTTTGCAGTAGAAGCATTTTTATATTGCGAATACAAATAAATTCTTTTTTCTATACTATATGGTTGACTTACTTTCAATTCTGTACAATCAATAATAGCATATCTTGGGTAGTGCAGCTTAAATGCTTTTGGCATTGTCGCATCAATTATTATTTTATTGGGCCACCTTATAAAAGTTTGTGTATCTTCTGTTAATTCATTCAGAATAGATAAAAATATTCTTGACGTTGCAGTAGGATGAATTTTAAATAGAACACTCAAAGCTCTGTACGTAAGACCTAACTTCATCTTTATTAAAAATAATACCAATTTATCTTTTATGTTGATCTTATCATTTTCAGGAGTACTTTGCACAAATGATAGTAAAAATGCAAAAACACGTACTGTTACACCACATAAACTATTAATTTCAGCATCATCTGTAAACGAAGCAAAACCTTGAAAACCGACACACTTAAGTTCATCACTATTGTCAACATTTTTATCTTTGTATGTCGTAAATCGATATAAATTATTTTGAGGAATTGTTGTTTGACAACCAACATCGCTACCACAAGTTGAAAAGTCACATGTATACAGAGTGTCCAGTTTAAGATGAAATGCATGGGGATATTGGAAACCGTTAGAGATACGAAGATGGTTAAATGGAGAAAAAGTTGCGTCATTATATGCCGAAGAAGTAACCATGGTTACATGTCAAAAAATCCCTTCCATTTACTAGACACAGGGTGATAACTGAAAATATGCGTTTTCTAAAAATCGTTATATCTTGTTTCTTGCAAGAGATACATCCACGATTTTTGCAGGATGGGGGTAACAGGTAGCGAGGATTTCAAAATGATTTTGAAAAAATCTAGACCTACTAGATTTTGAGATAATGCACGCAACTTTCGATTTTCTTATGGACGCCATATTGGATTTTTGCATTTTGAATTCTTCATAAAAATGCTTTTCAACCATATATCATATGTTTATAATCTGCCAATGAGAGTGTCAAATTACACAATTAAATTTATATCAAAGCAACCTTGACATATTATGTATTTTAATTAAATGAAAATTAATCTACAAATAAACTAACTATTGAGAACAATATTATTGATTATTAACATAAATCATAATAATAAAAGTGACAAAAACAACAAAAATAAAATTTAATATTATACTGAATTTTACTATTAATTAATCAAATGCTCGAATAAACCTCCATTCTCCTACAAACACCATCTGCATCGAGTTAGCACTGCATCACAAGAGTTCCTTATCATCTCCGGGGTAATTTTATTAACAGCTTCGATAACTGCATCACGTAATTCGTCCTCATTGTTATACGACTTTGAATAAACTTCGTTTTTTTAAATAGCCCAACACAAAGAAATCAATGGGAGAGAGATCAGGAGCTCTGGCCGGCCATCTTATTGGTCCCTGGTTTCCTATCCATCCATTAGGATATTCCATATTTAGGAAATCTGTAATAATATGGGCACTATGTGCAGGAGCCCCATCCTGTTGGAAAATCATATTTCTTACTGTAGCAAGAGGGAGCTCCATTATCCTTTCTGCTATTTGAGTTTGCAACAGGTTTAGATAGGTAGCAGAGGTCAAGTTCTCGTGATAAAAAAAGGGCCAATAATATGGGTACCAACAATACCTAACCAGACATTAAATCCCCACTTCACCTGTTGCCGCGTTTCACGGTATAAATGCGGATTTTGGTCCGACCAATAGTGGGTATTTTTCCTATTAAATAGGCCACAATTTGTGAATCTGCTCTCATCAGACCACAAAATATTCTTGGTAATGTCTGGATTTTCATTACATCGTTGGATAAACCATTGACTAAATTCCATCCTTCTTACATGATCCCCTTCTCGCAGCCCTTGGACCGGTCTTTCACGATAAGGATGGTATTTATTGTTTCAATATTACTCCCGCTGTTGATCGGGCAACTCCTACGTTGCTTTCAATTTCACGTAAGGATGAGCGGGCATTTTCAACTACAGCTTGTAATACAAGATTTTCATTGTTTTCGTTACTATTTCTGTTTCTCTTTACCTTAATGAAACTACCATGATTTATTAAATTGTCACGTATGCGGCTAAACATGCTTCTTCCTGGTTGGCGTCTCTCAGGATAATTATGAAAATACATCCCTGCAGCTCAGTCACTATTTCTCCTACAGAGAATGAAACATTCTAACATATCGTATTTTTCACTATTTGAAAACGAGTTCATTTTTGGCTTATAACAGAACGTCAAAATTAAATGACGTTTGTACAAACGTAACTAACTATGGTAATTCAATTGCTTATAAACATGTCAAAGGTGTCAGCGCCTACTATTCTCTTGCAATAATTGAATAGATGGTTGATTGGCAAAGGCCTAGTTTGATATAAATTTAATTGTGTAATTTGACACTTTCTCATTGGCAGATTATAAACATCTGATATATGGTTGAAAAGCATTTTTTATGAAGAATTCAAAAATGCGAGATGATAAGGAACTCTTGTGATGCAGTGCTAACTCGATGCAGATGGTGTTTGCAGGAGAATGAAGGTTTATTCGAGCATTTGATTAATTAATAGTAAAATTCAGTATAATATTAAATTTTATTTTTTGTTGTTTTTTGTCACTTTTATTATTATGATTTATGTTAATAATCAATAATATTGTTCTCAATAGTTAGTTTAATTTGTAGATTAATTTTCATTTAATTAAAATACATAATATGTCAAGGTTACTTTGATATAAATTTAATTGTGTAACTTGACACTTTCTCATTGGCAGATTATAAACATATGATATATGGTTGAAAAGCATTTTTTATGAAGAATTCAAAAATGCAAAAATCCAATATGGCGTCCATAAGAAAATCGAAAGTTGCGTGCATTATCTCAAAATCTAGTAGGCCTAGATTTTTTCAAAATCATTTTGAAATCCTCGCTACCTGTTACCCCATCCTGCAAAAATCGTGGATGTATCTCTTGCAAGAAACAAGATATAACGATTTTTAGAAAACGCATATATTCAGTTATCACCCTGTGTCTAGTAAATGGAAGGGATTTTTTGACATGTAACCATGGTTACTTCTTGGGCATATAATGACGCAACTTTTTCTCCATTTAACCATCTTCGTATCTCTAACGGTTTCCAATATCCCCATGCATTTCATCTTAAACTGGACACCCTGTATAAGACCTAACTTCATTTTTATTAAAAATAATACCAATTTATCTTTTAATCATTTCCATGAGTACTTTGCACAAATGATAATAAAAATGTAAAAACACTCATTGTTACACCACATAAACTGTTAGTTTCAACATCATCTGTAAACGAAGCAAAACCGACATACTTAAGTTCATCACTATTGCCAACATTTTTATCTTCGTAAGCTGTAAATCGATATAAATTATTTTGAGGAATTGTTGCTCGACAACCAACATCGCTACCAGAAGTTGAAAAGCCACATGTAAAACTGAAACTATTACTAGTTGGAATATCAATTCCAACTTGTGCAAAAACATTGTCCGGTGCTTCCATATTACATATGTTTGTGATGTAACGATTGTTCTTCCCATCTCTTAACGAGCTGGTAGCGTAGTGATGACACGACCTGCCTAGCATTTGGGAGGTAATGGGTTCGATTCCCATTACCGTCTACCTTGTATGAGGTTTTTTCAGGGGGTTTTCCTCATACACATGTAGCGGCATGGTCACTGCATATATGCACACCAGGTGCGGCTGCTTAGGCAAATGCTGGGGTAGTATTTCCCGCCTCAGAACCCTAACTCAGTTCCTTCCGATCCTATCCTGACCACACCCATCCTTAATCCCACCATACATATATACGTAATGTATGTATGTATGCTGGGAATCCATGATTGTGGCTGAAGGAGCTCGGAAAGCTCGAGCAGCCCGCCCTCCCTCTTGGTGAGGGAATGAAACACGTAACCTTTCCTTTCCTTTCCCATCTCTTGAATCTAACTTTTGGATTGTATTTTACCTCTTTACACCATATTTCTAAAATATTTAAACTATCTGGTTGTAAGTCATTTATGCTATAGTTACGAACCTCCGGGAATAATGTTGGATAGTATGATGGATTTCCTGGATGGTTTGATTTCTGGTTGCCTATGAAATGCTTACTATAAATTCTTGAATTTTTAGGTGGTTTCCAATTACCTTTACCTACAAAGATTCAAGGTTTATTTATTATTAAAATATGAGGTGATATACATACCTACATAATCGTATTTTCACAATCCAATTTTCACGTCTTTTTTGTTTATACGGCCTACTAGGAAATGAGTAAAATTTGACATCTTTACATGTATTTATGTAGGAATGATGGCATCCTACAACACAACAAGCACAGCCACTATATGAAGCTCATTTTGTTATTTCAGAAGACATTATTTCCTTATTATTAACGTGCATGATATCTTTAACCACACAGTTAAGCTAAATGTCACGATTTTGACAACAGAGAAACTAACTTCTGCTTTCAGAAAAATTTATTATTCCAACAATGTCAAATCTTTCCGAAATTTTAAATAAATTAACTAACATTAATCAATACAGGATAAAAGATACTAGGAATATAAAAAATGAGAACACATTCTCCTTTCTTTAGATACAGAATCTATGCACACAAATATGCTTCATGATCACATTGGTGCCATTTGTATACTTAACTTGGAAAGTGGTTTCCTTAAGACGAAGAAGTTTTTAAGTGATGAAATTTAAAACTATATTTGCATTCATAATTTGAGGAGTGTTTTTTAAGGTGAATTTTAAAATAATGCTTGGTATTTGTTTCATAATCACATTGATCGCATTTGAATTCATAACGTGAAGAGCAGTGGTTTTTAAGATGAATTTTTAAATTAGCTTTGTGATTAGATCATAGATATCTTAGTTATTAAGTAAGATATCTATGGATTGGATACATACTAACATTGGTTGCATCTGAATTCATAATTTGAAGAGTGCATCTTAAGGTGAGCTATTTAAAGAATGTCGGAAATGTGATGCATACTCACACTGGTCAATTTGAATTTATTACTTGAAAAGTGTTTTTTATGAATTTTTTAATTTTTATTGGTATTTGTTGCATGTCACATGTAAATTCATAACTAGAAGGATGTATCTTAAGATTAATTTTAAAATTAGATTTGAGATGTGTTGCATAATCACATTGGTCACATTTAAATTCATAACTTTAAGAGTGTATTTTAATATGTTTTTTAAAATTAGATTTGATATGTGTTGAATAATCACATTGGTAACATTTAAATTCATAAGTTGAAGAGTGTTTTTTAAGATGAATTTTTAAATTTCTCTTGGTATTTGTTACATAATCACATTGGTTGCATTTAAATTCATAACCTGAAGTGTGTTTTTTAAGATGAATTTTTAACCTGTCTTTGCGATGTGTTACATAATCACAATGGCCACATTTAAATTCATAACTTGAAAAGTGTATTTTAAGATGTCTTTTAAAATCAGATTTGACATGTGTTGCATAATCACATTGGTCACATTTAAATTCGTAACTTGAAGAGTGTTTTTTAAGATGAATTTTTAATTTATATGTGAGATGTGTTGCATAATCACATTGGTTGCATTTGAAGTCATAACTTGAACAGTGTTTTTTAAGATGAACTTTTAAACTATCGTTACGGTGTGTTACAAAATCACAATGGTCACATTTAAACTCATAACTTGAAGAGTGTTTCTTAAGATGAATTTTTAAATTTTTATTGGAATTTGTCGCATAATCACATTGGTCACATTTGTAATCATAATTTGAAGAGTGTTTTGCCAAATGATTTTTTAAATAACATTTCTGATAAGTTGTATAATCACATTGGTTGCATTTGAATTCATAACTTGAAGAATGTTTTTTAAGATGAGTTTTAAAATTAGATTTGAGATGTGCTGCATAATCACATTGGTCACATTTAAATTCATAACTTGAAGAGTGTATTTTAAGATGAATTTTTAAATTTCCCTTGATATTCGTTGCATAATCACATTGCTTACATTTAAATTCGTAACTTGAAGAATGTTTTTTATGATGAATTTTAAAATAATATTTGAGATCTGTTGCATAATCACATTGGTCACATTTAAATTCATAACTTGAAGAGTGTTTTTTAAGAAGAAATTTTAAATTTTATTGGTATTTGTTGCATAATCATATTTATATTCAAGATTTGAATGGAACTTCAAAACATTATGTTTTACATTTCCATCCACTGTTGTTAAACTATTAAATTTATGATTACGTTCACCCTGTACATTTGTGATATGTTCGACACTGTTTTCCTTTACATGATCTTCTTCACTTGCGCTAACACTGTTTATTTGGTAAGAGGTGTCTTCTTCCTTAACATTCACATTATCTGTAAAAATAGTGTCAAATTTTGTACTACCTGAACCATAATTAATTTCACCTTTTATTAGATCATTATTCACAACAAGATGTTGAGTTAAAAGTAAATCTATTCCTTTTTCCTCTTTGGGTTCGATTTTAATAAGTTCCATATCAATTTCATAAGACATTTCTAAGAATACGTGTTGCTTATTCAAATAATAAATAATTCAAAACCGCAATAGTGTACAACACTGTCGTGCACCAAAGATATGTAGGTATGAACAACGTGCTGCGACGACGATGAGCATACACGATTTTACTACTTCTAGTACGAAGCCATTTTCTATATGAGTGTTTAGATTCCCACCAATCGACATCGACGCGCGCGCATATTGTAAACATTAGTGCTGGCAGATCTACCGATTTTCGGTAGATCTACCCTCTTTACTAAATTCTACCGATCTACCTACAAATTCTACCGAAAAATAAAAAGCGAACGACGCACGTACGGGTATTTGACTCTAAAAAGTGGCCATAAGTCCATTTCATAGAATTGACCACACTGGTCTCCTTTGTACTGTATTGACAAAAGGATACCTATCAGTACGAAACCGGTTTTGATGCGCGCCGCTAGAGTAAAATCAACATCGGAAGACACCAAGCTGCGCAAAAAAAGTGACGTCAGAGTGTAAAGCTCAACAAAAAAATATACGTTTGAAAAAATAAAAGTTTAGGTTATGTTACTTCGCGTTTGTTGTTCAAGAATACAATTTTAGAAGTAAAATTTTTGAAATAATCATAAAGTAAAATAATATTTTATTGTCATAGTTACAAAATCTAGTTTTTTTAAAATACATTTGCCAATAACAATTAATCTCCTGATTTTTAGCCAGATTTAAACATTAGCAGAGCATTATTTATAAAGCCCATTTCACCACCTAAAATAATGATAAATAGCAACATATTTACGTTATAAAATTAAATAAACATGTGTATATAAATTGGTCGTCCTGCTTACCGATAATTAGTGATCGAACGTGTATATGCACAATGCAAAGAACGTATTTCATGTCGTTCTATTATAATCTTACGACGATCGGATGTTTTTTTCCACCTACACAAAACCCAAGATAAGATATGATTAAAAATTAATCAGTAAACTTACCTGAAGCTCATTTTAAAAGTAAACTTCTAAATGACGTTTTCTTTCCCGAATATCCAACTGTTTCGTCATCTTTAATGAGGTTATAAATTCCTTGGAATATTACAAAATAAAACGTTTATCCAACTGCTGTTTACTTGAATTGATACTTTTAAAGTTTTTGTAATTGTTCCACACAATCTTGCGAGCGTCTTCAGATAACACATGGCGTTTTCTTGCTTGAGGTGCTTGAGCGTTATGAGATATACTTGCGTCGCACATTATATAAAGAACTAGATTTGGTTACATTAATATAACATGAAATTAATAATTAAAGTAACTTACTTATAAATTCAATACAGGCAGCGGATAGTTTTAAAATAAACTGTTTTGTAGAATAAGTAATAAACAAATTTGATACGCCGCAAAAACAAAGAGGTTATAAACAAAAGTTGGCAAACGATCAGCTGGAAAGTAACGTTTTTAGAGCGCACAGTACTAATATCTGTGTCATTTTCCAATCATTACTGCATCTTTATCTAGTTTAAAAATGCGTTTCTGCGCTGGTGTCTTCCGATTTTGATTTTACTCTAACACGCGCCCTATCCTCTCCATGCCAGTCGAAACTCATCTGTTGTGCTAGTTACACGTTTGTTTTCTCGACGCTAGCTATTCTTAATCACTTTTCTGTGCATTACGAAACTGTTGTGTTCTCTGCAAAACCAAAAAATCTCTCTGGATTCTTCGGACATGGGTATGTACTTTGTTTTTAATACATTACTAAACTATAAGTATCACTTTTTCATTCATAAAATGTACGAGACAGTCATGAGTATTTTTGGGCCAAAAAAATCCTATAAAACAAGTTTGCTGAGTAAATTTAAGTATCAGTTAAATAGAGTTAAGCTGTAGTTCTTACATGGGTGTATTCTGTAAAGCTTCTACTTGAATTATTAAGAGAAAAACCATCCGCCATTTTCCGCCCCCTTGTTTTATTGCCTATTAAAAAAAAGTTATGGTTTTCGCGCGTATCTTGTATGTATGTTTGTAATTTTCTTTGTTATCTCATATCATCTGAACTAATGTACGGATTTCAATAATTGATGTCTCAAATTAAAGATATTCATTGCCCACGTGTTCTTAGGTACATAAAATGTGAAAAAATAGTTACATAGTGAACTTTTGGCGTCAAAATGTTGAGTTTTTTAGAACAAATATTTTAATTTCTGTGAAAATAACAGTAGTTCTCTTTTTGTCAGCAGGTTCTTGTGTTGAGTCTTCGATGAATATAGCAAGGGAGGATATGTTTAACATAATAAAACAGTGTGGCTTCAAAAATTTAGATAAAAAACTGGATTTTCTCGAGCAAAAACTAATCGAAATGACCAAATGCCCCGATGATAAAATAAACGTACTCCGCGATAGTTTAAAGTCTTTTAAACATCACTACAAGCTTAAGTGGACCTCAGCGAGCTACAAAGAATGCCGTTTCCGGAAAATTAATGAACAATGGCTGAAGGACTCAATCTCTGTACCTGTTTGGCGACACCATAAACCCGGCCGTCCTTTCAAGAAATTCCAGGAATGTAGTGAAAGAAGCAAAGAGGCGCAAAACAGAGAACCTAAGGTCAGAAATATCTCATGATGAGTTGACTAATGCTGCAGTTATGTGCGAAAGAGCCGCAGGCAACAACGATACGTCTAAACTCATTAAACAGGCTTCAGCGACTCCGACAAGAGCCACCAAATTTCGAAAAATTATTAGTTCAGTAGAGAAATGTACAAAAAGCAGCAAGCTAACTGTAACAAAAGCGCTAATTAAATATGTGGAGGCCGACCTAACCCGTAAACAATATAATGTAATCAGAAATGGGCAAGAAGATATATACCCGTGTTATTCGTTGCTGCAAAAAGAGAAAAATAAATGCTATCCTAAAGATATTCACGTCTCAGAATCTATAGCTGAAGTAGGTTTGCAAAATCTACTCGACCACACCACTCAACGTCTTTGCCTTTAACTAGAGGAAGTATTAATGACAGCAACTGATACTGAGAGGCATAACATGGAACTTATCTGCAAATGGGGATGTGATGGTTCGAAAGCACAAGAATTCAAACAAATGTTTGAAAACAAGTCTGATTCCGATGTCCATGTTTTTATAAGCTCATTAGAGCCACTAAGGCTCACGAGCAATGTGAATGGCACAATAAAGGTTTGGTGGCAAAATCCGGCTCCTTCATCTTCCCGATTCTGCATGAAGTGACTAAATCCGAAATAGAACACATTGAAAACCAGGCACAAAATATAAATCCTACGGAAGTTGAAGCCAACAACAACAACGTGATAAAAGTATCGCACACTCTTGTTCTAACAATGGTAGATGGCAAAGTGTGCAATGCTGCCACTAACACAACATCAACCATGAAGTGCTACATATGCAAGCAGACTAGCAAAGAGTTCAACATGCTGAAAACGGTTGAAGAACGTGTCATAGAACCGAATTCACTAAAATTTGGACTTTCTATTTTGCACGCTCGAATTCGTTTCCCAGAAACATGTCTCCATATAGCATATAAACTACCCCTTAAAAAATGGAGATTAAACACCGAAGAAAAGAAGATTTCAGCTGAGAAGAAAAAGGAGATTCAGAACGCATTTCGGGATCAAATGGGCTTGCTTGTAGACGTGCCGAAAGCTGGCTACCAATGATGGTAATACATCAAGAAGGTTTTTTGCTGATCCAGAAAGCACTGCCAGAATCACAGGCATAGATATAGAGTTCCTTAAGAAGCTCAAAGTGGGTTCCCTATTGACACAGAAAAGTTTTCTGTGTATCTTCGATCCACAGCGGAACTATATGTTCATTTATATAATGGCACCCCATGACGCCCACTCTGCATAAAATTTTATGTCATGGGGCTTTGGTCATTGAGCATGCTCTTCTACCGATTGGCCAATTATCAGAAGAGGCGGCCGAGTCGCGTAATAAGCATTTCCGCCTATACAGGCAGAACTTTGCAAGAAAATTTTCGAGAAAGGACTGCATGCAAGATGTGATGAATCGCCTTCTTCTGACCTCAGATGTCTACCTCAGTTGTATCAGCAGAATGCTTATAAAAAAGAAGCGGAAACCGTTCTCATCAGAAGCTCTGGCTTTTCTTAGAGCAGATGAGTACGAGTGTTCCGCAAGTACGAGTACTGATGAAAATAACCAAAGCGAGGCTGATGAGTATTAGTAGTACATACCTGTTAGTAATAAACTGTAGTATCTACGTATTATTTTTTAATTAAATAATAAATAAATAAATAAATGATTTTTTTTGTATGTTCATCCCATTTTGAAATTTTTGCACTTCATATTAGTAGTAGAAAAGGCGAGAAAAGGGCATAGAAATGATTAGGTCATACTACAATGTGTATTAATGAGCTGAAAAATCATTGTGACACTGAATTGTTACAAAATCACAAAAATTTAGTTTTGGCGACTTTTTAGTGTCAAACACCCGTACGTGCGACGCGCAGCTTATTTATTTTGGTATATATTATGAATATTAAAAAATATTTATTACGTAATTAGTAAATTACTTATCACTGATTTACTGAATATTTAATTTTAAAAATACTAAACGTATATCTACTTTAATCTCAACAGCAGTATGTTTATATCTACGCTTACAACACGTACTGAATGCTTTGTTGTGTATATTGCGTAATCATGTGTATTAAATTTCATGTTATGAATGAATGTATGAATATAAACGAAGGTAAGAATAGCTTTTCAAAACAGTACGTAGGTATTTACAAAAACATTAAAAATGACATAGGCCACTCTAAAAAATAAGTACATACCTACTGCCGTACTAAATCACTGATTATGATCACCGATAAAGTTTCGATACTATAAACTACAAATTTAAAAACCTTACAAAATTTTGAAAAATTATTCAAAATATTTCATTATATTACAAATGTTATAGGTAGGTACAGACAGATTTAAATTTTGTATCGATGTTTGTATTAGCGTTTATAATACTAAAGTGATTTTAAATACGTACATTAAAATTAATTATAACACTTAGTAATTACTTCAACTGCTGGGTTTCATTAATCATTGAAGTCAGGAAAATTCCCGCAGAATGGTTTACGTGTAGCATATCTCAAAGTATTGACAAGAAGTGCAATCAGAGGCGTCGAAACTATACTTATTAGGTAGTAATAAAAATGTTTGTAATGTTTTAAAAACTCTTTTCGATTGCTTTCTTAAAAGAGATTAATTGAAGATATTGACTATAAAAATTCTCACAATTACTTACCAATAAGTGAGATTTATTACGGAGCAAACGTTCAAAAAACTATAATTGAGAGTAACGTTCCTTCAACTCTATTACATTTTCTTAGACTACATTGAAGGTTGTACTCAGATCTGTAGAACACATCCTTTAAAAAATAATATTTTATAGAAATTTAATTTTTTGGAACCATGTCTTGTAAAATTCAGCAGTATTTTTATCTTATGTATATATATATATATATATATATATATATATATATATTGTGATGTTTAATTATTGATTTAAATGGCGAGCACTTGAGCACTAAAATGTGGAAAAATTCTATACTACATGGGGATATTGGGTTTCTTATTGTGATAATATTAACAAAAAATATATTATATTATACGCCGAACTAGCTCAATATCTCTTTTGGGGATAGGGTTCAATTGTATTAAACATTGATTGTTGGCAAAATAAATTAAATCTGTGAATATTCATGTAAATGATCAAATTGTATTTTATAATAAATAGTTACAATGTGAAATCAACTTTGTTGAAATCTGCACAAAATACGCATGCGTTGCGCACTTAATACTGAAATAAATGTAGCCTGTCAAAAATTTCTGCAATTGATCTAAGTTATTGAGCACACTTTTAATTTTGTTTGAGGTAAACTTATTAATTTTAATATAACGCTGAATCATTTACTTTTCAGATATTGACACGTGAATTCGTACAAACATTTATACATTATTAGAAAAAATAAATACAGGACATCAAAAAAAAAAATCAATGCAAAAGGGTTATGAAAGCGAATTACAATTCACATGTGTTGCTGCAAATTCCAAATAATGTTCATTTCGGGTTGGTCCACATTAAACATTGGGCGTAGAGTTCCTTCCATAAATCGGTGATACTGCCCCGCGGTCCCAAATATGCTGCACATTCCATTATTTCATCCAAATCAAATACGATGTACTTACAATGCTCAAATACTTATAAGCAAGCACTTTATTTTATTTGTGTTAGTTTTAAAATGTATTATTTATTTAATAATTTCTTGGATTTAATTTTGTATTTTAAGTTCATATAGATTTTGTATTCACTTGCACCTTTATTTTAGATTCCGTTATGAAGTGAAGATTTATTTTATGATCTTAATCACTATCAACAAAATACACATCGAATTCAAGATAATTGAAGAATTTATTAACATAAAAAAAAATTGCATATCACCCGAAGTTTACACACGATCTTGAAAAACGAAACAATTACAATTTTATCGAACAATTGTGATCGGTAACCTTATTTTTAATTTTTGTTTATAGGTTAAAACAATTGTTTCTGATCTCTCAATTCTACGTCGATCGCGTTTCAATTCCGATAATGTTTACGAGAATTGTTACTTACATTTTAACACAAATAATATTAACACTATGACTTGTAACTCACAAAAATTCAAAAAGCAAGAGTAACAAGAGTTGTAAGAGAGTGAGAAATCAGGAGCAATTGCTTTTATACATTTCTCCTAGATACCATTTTCAATTTTTTTTTCTACATTACACACAAAAGATTCTAGCTTCTGATTGGTCTAAACAAAATTGTAAACTTAACTAAAACATAAATTATGCTATATCTTTTTTAATACAATTCGGATTTGATTTTTAATTACAGATTTGGAATCGGGGCAAAATTCCGCATAAAAAGACATCTCACAAGCCCTATTTTGCTTCGATAAATTTCATTCTAACAATTTATAATCTAAATTTACTAATATCAAAAAAATCTTACATCCTACAACTGAACTAATTATATATTCAAATTTCACATAAAAAACCGTATTAGAATACATTTATTTCAACCCATTTTATTTAAATTTTACAAAATTTCCATCTTCCCATATACAATTTAGGTAGTTAACCTAACTTTTCTAATTTTATGTTTATATCACATATTTATAATTAAATTCCTTGTTGAAATGAGGGCAACTTACTATTTAATGTTTTTATAATTTATTTTAAACTTATCTTACCCTATAAAACTTATAATTTTGTGAAATTCTTACAAATAATACTTAACCTAACTTACTATAAATTTACTTTTAATTTCTATAATAACTGTCTATAACGCTTGAAATGTTCATAAAATTGTTCTTAAATCTGTCTCATAACACCAATACTGTTTACATGTATTCCATAGTTCTTAATTTTGTCATTTCACATTGTTTAACTATTTTGTCAATTTTTGTATAGAATTTGCAATTTTATATTAAATATCACACTGTACAATTGTTGTTCATGTACTTAATCATGTTTTTAAGTCACTATCTTTGAATTACAAATATACTATGTTCGTATCATACCCTTCCTTTCATATTTTAAATAGTTTATGCATTGTACCTAATACTATACATTCTACATATTATAATTATCATATTCCATGTGGTGTTCAAAATGTACAATTCAATGAATAAAATGCGAAATTTCATAACTACGTTACACGAAACTAATCGTACCCATTAATATTAATCATGTTGAACTTTCTCACATGCTACTTGTATAGCTCAATGCTTTTATGAAAATAACAACCATGTGAAAACTCCACAAAGCCTGTTTTGTCACATCAAAACCATAATTTTGCACTCGTAACTATTTTTTCATTAAAAACGAACTGTATCAATATATATATATATATATATATATATATATATATATATATATATATATATATGTGTGTGTGTGTGTGTGTGGTGGGTGTGAGTGTGAGTCTGTGTGTGTGTGTGTGTGTGTGTGTGTGTGTGTGTGTAGGGTGCGTGGGTGTGCGTGTGGGTGTGTGTGAATTACTGCAGACTGCACTAAATGTAATAAGAAACGATGGAAGGAAAATAACGGAAGTTGGGAGATCGCAGGTATTCCTGAATGAACTCTTAGAAAAAAGCTTTCTCTTAATCAACTAAAAATCCCACATCCGGTTCAAAGGCGATTTTCACGGCAGCCGAGTTAAGCGATTATATTCTAACTCTTGCAAAGAGAAGGGAAAAAGATACTACATAATTTCAATAAGGGAAGTCAGTTATCGTTGAGACAGCTTGAAGGGACTAGCCTTAATCGAATTGCAGTACTTAATGGGGAAGAGTTAAAACTTTACTATTCGAATCTCGAGAAACTTTCTTGTCCTTCACAATCATTCTAGTCATATTTCCATAGAGGCATACGACTTCTGTAAATCAAACCATATTCATATGGTGTCCGTTCCGCCACACTTCCCATCATCTTCAACCCCTCGACTTAACCTTCTTTAGCCCTTTAAAAAATGCGTTGTACAGGGAGTATGATATTTATCTGACTATCAGGCCACGAAAAAATCACTGAATATGACGTAGCTGAGCTGTTAAATAAAGCGTTTGAGAGTCGCATCGTTGGAGAAATCAGCTTCGGGATTTCGTTCTTCCGGAATATGGCCCTTTAATCCTGACAAATTTACCGAAGACGGTTTCGCTCCAGCCAACGAAATGAGGCAGTTTGTCGTAGAAGGTTCTTCCGAACGTAGCACTTCCTATTTACGAACACCTGTAGCTTGTCCACTTCTAAAATTAATTCCTAAAGATGAAGAGACAGCTCTTATGCCAATTCGACAACCACCTGCTCTACCTGTTCAAGATCATCTACCATCTTCCTCTGAACAAGACCACATCTACACTGAATAACTCGTTGTTTGATTTTGCTCCCATTCCAAGGGAAAAAGAAAACAACAGTCGAAAACAACATTCAGAAATATTAACCAGCACACCCATGAAGGAAACATTAGATGAAGCTCGCGTAAAGAAAAGGGAAAAAGAAGTAAAGAACACCCGAACTTGGTGCACAAGAACGTGGCGTTGAAAGTAACATAGAGAACGCTTATTTCTCGATCCCACCTTCTATGGAAATGCTAAAGGAAAGAAAACGATAAAAGAAAATGATGCAAGAAATAAAGTTAAAAAACTCATATGCCAGTCTTCGGAAATTAAAAAAAAGGGAAAAAAAAGAAACCATCAACACCTGAATCATCCGAGATATCTGACATAGAGGATAGCGACATTTGTGATGATTATGAGTTAGACGATATCAGCCTCAACTATGTTCCATGTGATACAGAACCTGACAAGCAGACTGAGTTATGTGACATATGTAGAGAACAGGGAAAAGACGAACTATGGTATCGCTGTGTTGCATGCGGCACGTGGAAGCACGCGGCATGTACCGGTGAAGGTTGCCCTGAATACTATATTTGGGACTTTTGCCAACCTTAAACCGACTCAATGTTATTTATATTCACTCGATTACATTTTTTTTTATTTGCATATTTTGTTCTTGTACTACCTACTTGGTCCACCCTACCTGTATTTTCCAAACTACCGCGCATCATTCCCCACCTAGTGCAGTTACCCCATGGGGTGGGGAACGATGCGCAAATGCAATGTTTTACTTTTTTCAATTGTATATAATTACACAGAAAAATTCATCGAATATCGGAATATATACTGACAGTAGAATAGTTAGTGGTTCCATTACCTTTACAACAATTCACGCTTAAGTGCGCACCATTCCCCCACTTTCCCCTAGTCCACTCTCGAACGGGAAATAAAAAGGAAACAACTCTAAAACCGGTGACCTAATGCAATACTTCTAGGATACTTTAACGCCAGACATCAACAATTCGGTGACACAAGCGACAACCCCAACGGACAAATACTAAGAACGAACTATTTAGATTACAATAGTACGGATTAGAAACATACACCCCACGTTTATCGGACACAACGGTTGCTGCATACCCGACCACATAATATGTTCAGAACAAATAACACAACATTTTGACAACTGCCACCTCGGCACAAGAAAAACATCCGATCACCTGCCCTTACTAGTAAACACATCCCTAGGTCCCCCACTTCCCCAAATACAAACAACCATCACCCGCGGAAACTTCCAAAGTGCCGATTGGAATAAGTTCCAAGACCACATCTCCAATAACCTACCAGATGTAAACCTCAACACTACCGACGACATTGACAGAGCCGTCCAAGGACTGGCCCAGTTTATCTCCGACGCTGCCGATGCAGCAATCCCGAAAAACAATAGACATTAATCGGAAACCTCTTCCACCCCGCATCGTTCTCCTGATCAAGGAAAAGCGCCGAATTTACCGACGATTCCTCAAGAACAGAGACCCAGCACTAAAAACCGAGTATAACAGATTAAACGCAATAACCCGACTAGAGACCAACAGATCATCTCGAAGCCAACGATCTCATCCCCAACAGCCAGTTCGGCTTCAGGCCAAACCGATCCTGCCAAGACCCTCTAGTAAAACTATACACAGAATTCTCAAAAGCCCTCAACCACGGTGACTGTTGCCTTGCAGTCTTCATTGACATCCAACAAGCCTTCGACAAAGTATGGCACGAAGGACTATTACATAAAATACGACAGCTAGGCTTTCCGTCCCCCTTCGTCCGACTCTTTCTCTCATATCTGGCAGGCAGATGTGTAAAGGTACGAGTATGCTCCTCCACATCCCAACTTTCCATCCAACATCCGGAGTTCCGCAAGGATCTGCCTTGGCACCCATCCTATATACCATCTACGCCTACGACATTCCCCAACAATCCGAACTTAACAGTAACCCAATTTTCCGACGACACTGCTCTCTGGGCCACCAGTAGGAGCAGTGACGGGGCAAACAGACTAATAACACAACAACTTACCCACTTCTCCAACTGGGCCAATCGATGGAGACTAATAATCACTCCAAACAATACTTTTCACACATCCTAATCTACCCAACCGTGACAAACAAAACTCAAACATCAACTTGACTTTACGCGACCAAAGATTAAAACTCCAAGACACAATCAAATATCTAGGTATCACGTTCTCCCGAACCCTACACTGGCAACCCGACGCAAGCGACGCTCTCAATAAGATACGCAACCGCGCATCACTATTGAAAATGCTGCGAGGAAACGTCAGAGGTTGTCACCCCAAAACTCGACTACCGCGCACCATTATACGCTAGCCTAACAACTAACCAACTCCAATCCCTCGCCGCCTGCGAAAGGACAATACTACGCTCCATCCACAAACTACATTATAGACATCCTAACGAACTAACCATACAACACGCCAACATTCAACCAATAAACGACAGACTAATAACACTACAGAGCAAATTCATAAACCGCAGGACAAACGGTGACACGATCCCGACCAAACAAATATTGCGAATCCTATTTTCCAACAAACCCCGAAAACCTAAACCAAATTCAAACACCTTCCAACACTACTACTCCAAAGAATAGATAACCTACCAGAAGAGTTCGAAGAACTCGTCGAGAATACTACCTACATCCTCAGATAAATCTAACCCAATCCTCAACAAAACGAGACGACGACCGCCGCAGCGAAAATGGCCAACTCTACCCATCACAATACCTAATATACACTAATCCCAACACTTATCATCTATTTTTTTTCCACACAAATCATAAATTTCAAAATTGTTACCATTTACAATACACAAATCAAACACTACACAAAAAACACTAAAACCCAGGACTGAAGAAGGAGAAGATCCTTAAACTGCCCGAAGAAAGAAGACCGATATGGACCCCAAGAAAAACAAAGATCCCGAAGAAGAAGCAAACGATTAAAAAAAACGGTGGCATTTAAACATTCCTTAGTCTCCGAACGCTTAAGCAACGATTTTCATTTTAATAGCGAGCCTTAAAAAGAAAGCCAAACAGTCGGTAGTATTTTTGCACAACACTCTATTATTACTATGGTAATACAAATTTACATAACAGCTACCCGATAAGACGCTTTCTATTTTTGTAATTTTAAGAATCTGTTTAGTTCAAATTACAATATCAAACACTCACCATTGCACTTTTCTTTAGCCAAAGGATATCTCTTGCGTATGTCCAGTCTTTCTCGACCGGCATTAAATGCTTCGAGCACGAGTAGCCAACTCTTTCCACTGCTTGACCTTGTCCTCTTTGAGAAGTGTTTTGAAGGCGTTTGAACTACTAAAATTCATTTCAAACCTAACTGGTCTAAACAAGTTGTATACATACGCAACAATACACGTTTATCGTTCTTGCGCCTATCCTACAAGTCTCGCGCACTTTAATTACACTTGTAGAAATATTCTCCGTTATTACACATCATTCTAAAGAACACCGTTACAGAAATTGGAGCTACAGGTGACTGCCTAACATGTTACAACTGTAGATTTTGTGTTACATGCCCCTGGAGTTATCATTGAAACTATCTCAACCATTGTAAAGAAAAAAAGTAGATTGCATAACCTATACCAGTGGTGTCCACTCATTTTTGACCAAGATCGACTTAGACACATTATCTTAAATTTAAGTTATTATTTAAATAATATAAAGCTTGACGTACTAAACAAAAACGATCGAAAAAGTTGATCAGAGAAAGTAAATAATCATAATCACCCAATATACTTTTGTTTAGTTCTTAAATTGAAAACGTGTAAAGATGTGCATAAAAGTACAATTTTTATAAACATATAAATCCACTTTTTACCGATATGTTTCTATTGATGCGGTCATCATTTTTACATTTATTCCATAGTTAACTTTCGTTGTTGCGACTTTTGAGAGGTGTTGTTGCATGGAGTTGTTGCTGGTGGGATTCTAGAGGGAGTGTTTTGAAAGTGTAGGAATTGGTGGAAATATTTAGATAAACGATCAAGGTAAATGTTTCAATCTGAATTATTGAGACCACATCTACAAAAAATTCTACGAACTGGTATAATTAGAACAATTTCCATCATTATAATTGTTTATTGATTTAAATTTTTTTATAAAATTTTGTGTTTTCTATAATCATTTTCTGAATACTTATTGTTTCACAGATGGGCTTCAAAACAAAAGATTTATATTTCCTTCTTCAAGTATTTAAATATATTTACTGTACGTATAAATTTTAAGATGTTAGAATATAATTCCTAAATGACATAAATTCTACTTAGTAATAAAAAAAAGTAATTGGAATTCTGACATTTTAAAATATATTTTTGTTTCCAAAGATCATCTGAAATGGTCAAAATGGCTCAAAACGATTAAAAATGTTTTTAACGAAGGGCCAAAAGATTTTTTTTCCAAAAATTATCTCAAATGGCCAGAAATGCCTCAAAACGTATAAAAATGCAAAAAAAACTTCGAAAATTTTTAACCTAGGGGCCAAAATATTTTTTTCCCAAAAAATCATCCCAAATGGCCAGAAATGTCTCAAGACGTGTAAAAATGCAAAAAAAATTTTCGAAAATTTTTGACCCAAGGGCCAAAATATTTTTTTCCCAAAAATCGTCTCAAATGGCCAGAAATGTCTCAAGACGTGTATAAATGCAAAAAAACTTTTCGAACATTTTTTAGCGAAGGGCCAACAAAATTTTTTTTCTAAAAATGGTCTCAAATGGCACAAAACGTGTAAAAGCGAAAAAAAATTTTTGAAAATTTTCAAATTGCCAGAGATGCCTTAACACGTCTAATAAGATAAAAAAAATAACCTCGTACAATATGCATCTTGAAACTGTGACATCAAGCATACGCGGTGCCACTGCGCTACTGGAGGAGTTCACGAACAAAAGAAAAACTTAGTAGATATGCAATTGTGGGATGGTTCACTTAGTTGCCTACGTCAAGACGTGCGGGTTTGCTACGAATAACTATTCGTATTTATACACTCTATAATACTCGAAATCTGGAATTCCATTTTGACTAGGCAGATTTCGCTCAAAATTCATCATTCCGTCTACTCATGGATCACATACAGACGACATACATTTTGAAACTTTCATATTTGAACCTATTTTATTCCAACTTACGGTAAAGCAATTTTTAATTATGGTAAAGTTTTTAGTAATACGCTGGGATCTAATTTCTATTTTGCGATAATCCACAAAAATTAAAGTGGTGCACTCGAAATTTCATAGATCGATTACAATACCTCCCAATACTTTCGTATTGTGAGGTAAAAATGACAATTATATACTCTCCACTCCAACTATAGGAAATTTAAGGTAAGTTCAGTTGCACGTCATTAATTTATGTAAGTAGTCCAAACCTTCTAGGTTGTTTCTCTTTTTGAGTCATGGGGACATACGAAACAGTAGCATGAATAATTTATTGGAACTAGCTAAATAAATGTAGGACATGCATCGATTTTTTCGTGGAATTGATTTTATATTGTTATCATGTCCTGAAGAATCCAATGTTAAATAGTCTTACAAGCAGGATAGAACAACAAAACATTAAACATAAATAAGATAAACATGATTTTATAAATTTATAACTGCGTTACATACATTCAAAATAGGAATACATATACAATTATTATCACCCATACAAATGAAGGATTACATTTTAAATATCACAAACCCATATACTATTTTACGAGGCTACAATAGTGTTTGAGAGGCCAGTCGCACAAACTTAATTAATTCTGACATCGTGAAACAATGAATTGTTTATGCAACTAACTAAATAGCAAGAAGAAAATGTGCCGCTAATAAATGCATAAAATAAACTTTTTGTGACAACATAAACAATAAACAAATCTAATGTTAATAATTCTATTGTCAATACATCAATATATTAAGATTCAATTAAATTTGAAAATTATTGCACAAGTTCTGAAATAACTTGTGTAATGTCATCATTATAACGTGCAAGTAAGGTAGCATTAAGATCACGATCCCAAAAGCCCATCTCGTATAATGTTCTTAATGCTTTTTCGCGTGGTGAATTTGGATCAGTTGTAATCCAGTGACCATTCATCCATTTACCCTACAAATATCAGATTTAGTACAAATTCATTACTACTATGTACTCACCTGATCGGGTTTCATACCGAACATATTTAATACAGAACGAGCAGTGTTTATCGCAGAAGATGCAACATTAACAGCACCTGATACAAGAGTGTCTGGGAGTATGTGTAATCCACCTGCTTCACTAGGCACCGGTGTGTGTGGTGGATGTGGAGCTGATGGTATGTTATGATGTACAGGAGTGTTCACCTCGGATTGGAATCTTGGAGAATTTGTGAATTGCATATTAAATCTTTCGGGATTGTCAGTTGGTTTTGGAGTCAAATTTATGTATTGTTGACAGTACTGTCCACCGCACTTCGAATGATTAAAGTTAGGAGCGGGCATGGATTGAGTGAACACGTTTTGGGAATAGATACATTGCGGACATTCAGATGCATTTCCAGCACATGCGGATAACATGCTAACATTATCACCATTAAGACTATTAAGAGAAGGGAGGTATGTGCTCTGATTGGCAACATAAGAGTGAGGGTTGCTATCGCAACTTTCATTTAAATGCATATTCATAGATTCACTTACTGAATGTGCGTGACCAGAAGGATAAACAACTTCAAAACCGGGACGATTTAAGGGAAATACAAAAAGACGTGATTTGTTGTCGCAGGTCGAATTCAACATGTTTCCTAAATTAGTGCTATTTTGACAAGTGGAAATATTTTCATATCCCAACTTTGGTAAACTTTCAAAATCGGATGTTGTAGATGAAGAATGGGTTTCAAAAGAGGATACAACTGAAGGATCTTGCTTTGGAATGCCATAACTTGGTTCGGGGGCATCTTCGGCTGTTGCCAAATAATCAGCACGTAATAAAATTTTTGGAACAGCAATCTTTTGTCCATTGTAACTAACGTACGCATAACCAGATTTTGGTTCATTTGACGGAATACTGTTAGAAATATCAGCATTAGTCGGAGTATTGTTGTTATTATCCTCATTTTCCACTGACACACTTTCCTCGATTTTTTCAACTTTAATATTAGCAAGTGGAATACAGACATTAGGGGATTCAACAGATTTATCTTTTTCATCAGTTTCAGGTAAACGTAAAACAACAAATTCATCACTTCCCTGAGCAGAATTTAGAGATGAAGTACTTCCTGCAACTGAAATAATACTTTGAGGATCTGATTCGTATCCAATAAGACTATCAGATTGGTTTTCAATTTTTAAATTTTCTAGATTTTCATTAACATTCATTAAAATATCATTATCCAATTTTCGTTCAGATGTATCTTCGAGTTTAATTTTTTTTGGAGTTGATGTATTAAAGTTTAGTGGTGGTAAAAGTATTTCATTTTGTTTTTCAATTTCGTTTGAGCTTAGTGAAAGTGTGTTTAATGGTATAGGATCGACTGTAAAGTGACAACCGACCCAGCGACCTATACGACAATCTTCATGATGGAAGTACCAATAGCATTCATAATGACCAGGTGTTTCTGTAAAATAAAAATAACCTGTAGATTATTGGTACAATGTAACACCTAACATTATTTCTTTTATTTGATTTGGTTCGAAGAACAAATGTTAGGAATTATTTGTTTCTGAAAACAGTAAAATGTAAAATCATACCACACTGCGATGTTAAAAATTAAGTAAATAATATAAAGAATTAGTACAGTAAAGTTGATAGTTTGTGCTACTTCATAGTAATGACGAATATTTGTGTAAACTTCCTTGTTTCTGAATTTAGCTCAAGGATGTATTCCAAACATTTGAGTTGATGTCAGTTATGGATGTAAACTAACCCATTTCCTCCCCACAGTGCGTTTTCACACCACGTTGTTAAATATTTTTTTAAAGCATGTGTGAGAATTTTTCTAAAGTTGAAACTGCACTAGAGTGATGTTAGAATACATGAAAGTACTGCCTAATTTTTTTAAACAGAGTATTTTGATTATTTATTTATCAATTGCAGTTTCACTATTTTTTATACAATTTTTATATGTCCAAGCCGCACTAGGCGTCGTGCAGGCTTACTGAAGTAAGTGGGTTGCCAAGCCAGCTACAGTGGAAATGGGCGTGGTCGATATAAGGAGTAAAATGATTGAAGGGTAGTTTCGAACACCTTACACTTACCATAAATCTACAACTCACAAAGCTCTGTGGGAAAAATTGTCTCTAGGAGCTACTACAATCTTAAATTTTGCTAAAATAGTCTTAGGTGGGATGCTAAATGAATCCTATCTGAGTGTGGAAGACAGGATTGCAGTTTACTCAGTAAAACCATTCACCACTCAAATTCAATCACACTTCAAAATAAATTGATCCAAAAGCTTAAGAAAATTCTGAAATACACGGGTCGTCATAAACTGCTTGAATACACCCTGTACACATAAAAATTCTAAATTCTAAAACATTAATTTGAATACTTTCTAAGTATCCCTCGTATACCTATAAATGTATATTTCTAACTATTATAACACTTTGAATTAAATAAATAATACCCAATTTAGAAAATTCTAAATAAAAGAAATCGGTTTAATAATTGTTTTCTCAACAAAATATTGCTTAATTGCTGATTAATTCAAACATAGAGCGGTTAGTGCTTGTATCAATAATATCTTTATATTTTATTAATACTTTATCTTTAAAAACAAATCGTATTCAGACATTCATTAATAGGTTTAAATTTTAATGCTTCAGCTCTGTAATTTCTGCTTCTTAAGAAAAATAAAAAAAAAAATACTTTATTCTAGCAAAGTACAGGTCGTAGGTTCAAATCCTACTTTGTTAGTAGTGTTCTGCGTTTCATTGATTGTAAAATATTTCAAAGCTAAAATGAAATTTTGTGATCGATCTGGATCATTACGCAATCATCGATCATTAAGGCTGTATTAAAGCTGCGGAATTGCAGTGATTTAAAATAATTTGCATTATACAAATTGTGGCGTTATTATTTGCAACAGGAATATCAATTTGTTGTGGTGTATTTGCAGAACTTTCATATAGAGAGTATACCCATCAGATTGTTAAAAGCACGATTTTTGCACATAAATAAATATAATATTAAAGCGCTAATTTAAGAAAAATGTGTGTAGTTTATAGCCATGTAAAACGTAGAAACCATCTGTAATCTTAAATCAAATTGTGTACCCCCCCTAGAGAATACTTTTCTCTATTTATAAAAAAAAATTTAAGAAAATTCTTTTAATTGTTTCATAGAAAAATGGATAAATGTACCACCCTGGAAAGTAACAAATTAGGTCAGTTGCAAGCAGCATTCTTGCGTCTGAGGCGGTGTTACTACGTGCATTATTCTCCCCGGATGGGGAATGAATTCACCAATCCCGAGGCGATAAGTCCAAGTCCAAGAGGTGTCAATCTTAACGTGATTTAAGATTTAATATTGTCAATTATTAGTTACTTGGTAACAGTTGATCTGTGATCTGTGTTTTTGTTCGGTGCAGTGAATAAAATAGCAAAAAACAATAGAGACAAAGTTAGAAAACCATATTTGAGTTATCGTCGGAAAAGACGAGGGAAACAAATCTGGTGAGGATCATTTACAATAGGCTCTATGCACAAAAATTATTTGCAATTTTTGGAATCTGTCAAGTAGTGAAAACTTCACATTGAAATTAAAACCACTTGTACACAAGACTAGTCTTTCACGTGCTATTCCCACTTTTTGATTTTATTATACCGTGTGTTAGTAATTAGCGACCACGGTACTTTATGTGAACTTCTTTAAAGTCAAATTTTTCAATCGGAAAATTAGTAACTTGGCAACGCAGCATGTTGTTAAAAAATAAAACAAGTGCATAGAGCCTATTGGAGGAGAAACTATGATAGTTTCGTGCTCACAATGATTAAAGGCTGTTCCAAAAGGATGGAATAAATTCATTTGAACTGAAACAAGTAATTTTCTGGAGAAATGATGTTAACTGAGATTGAATTGTTCCAGTTTTTCACAAAAATATTTTTTTCATTTTAAATTAATTTATTCCGTATTCTTTTAAAAACCTATACAAAATTGTGACTAAAATGAAGCAACTTTGTAGGTCAAATATGCAAGATTCAAAACGAGCAAAGTTTGATGTGCAAAATTCAAATCTGTTAGAAGAAAATCAATCAAGGTAGATATATTAGATAAATGGCGACATATTAAATTGTCATAACAGAAATAATTATTTGCAGCAGCCAGTCAGTCAATATGGATCAAGCAGCTTCATCAGAACTGGGTTGTAGTCGCTTATCCATATCGGATTTAAATGTAAGCTCAGTTTTTGGTTCTTCTGACAACATTGGGCAGTCAGTAGACTTATCATCAGAAATAGGAGGTTGTTGTGGCTCAGATTCGCAGGACTACAGTATTAGCCCCGTTCTAAGTTCTTCCGTTGCCAATGATAGTACTGACGAAAAACCTAAAAATAAAGAGTTTGTCTTGCGTGGTCGAAGAATTGTTGATATAAAACTGTTCTTTGACGGAATTATCAATTTTAAACACAATAACTTATTTTCCTGCAGTGCAGAATATCTGGCAATAACAGGTGAACAGCAAATTGGACTTTGCAGTAAATTTTTCATGGAGTGCCATGTATGCAAAGAACGCTCAGTCATTTACACACACGAAAAGAAATCTGGTACAAAAATTGCTATAAATGAAGCCACGGTACTTGGGACTCTCTCGACTGGTAGCGGTTATTCACAACTCGATGAATTTCTGGCATTTTGTGATATTCCTTCCCTGAGTTTTCCAACATTCAGTGCTTCACAAAATGAAATAGCTCCTTACATTCACAACACAGCCTACACCCTTATGGAAGAAGCTGGACAAGAAGAAGCGCAACTTGCTAGGGAACTTGGCGAAGTAGATGTAGACGGCATTCCCAAGATCACCGTGATAGCCGACGGTGCCTGGTGTAAACGTTCTTATAAGTCTAATTACAACGCATCATCAGGTGTAGTAAGTAGACGCTAATGACTGTACTGTCATGCTATACGTACATTGTTTAACACTTTTATAGGGTGTTATTATTGGACAGAGGACGAAAAAGATATTATACTTGGGTATCAAAAACAAATATTGTTTTATCTGCACGAAAGCAGAAAATAGAAAAGAAGAAGCTGCATCTCATACATGCTTCAAAAACTGGAATAAAGCATCCACTGCCATGGAATCTGAAATAATTTTAGAAGGTTTCAAGAGAAGCATCGAAATGCACGGTGTCAAATATGCGTATCTTATTGGAGATGGAGATAGTAGCGTCACCCGAAAACTTGCGGAAATGCAACTATATGGCAATAATTTATTGGTGCACAAAATCGAGTGCAGGAATCATCTTCTCCGTAATTTCTGCACAAACCTAAAAGAATTAACAACGAAACGAGTTAGTTCTAAAAGACAAATCGTTAGTTATCAACAACGCGAAATGTTAAAAAATAATATTAAGCGGTTTCGTATAGCAGTTCAATGTGCTGTGAACCACTGGTTGAAGCAAGATATCTCTCACGAAGAAAAGGTGCCACAATTACGAAAAGATATCCTAAACTGCGTGAAACATATTTTTGGTGAACACTTGGAATGTTCAGAATATTTCTGCAGTAAAAAAGGCCGCACGGAACATAACTACATTGGCGACATAACAGAAAGCGGACTGCTGCAGAATATTCTAGTACTTCTCAATCGACTAAGTCGAAATGCTGATAGTCTTCTTCTTGATATGGACAGTAATCCTGCAGAGTGTCATAATTCGATTGTTGCTAAATTTGTAGGAGGCAAAAGAATCAATTTTTCGGCTCGAAATTCATATGAGCTGCGGTGTGAAGCTGCAAGCGTAAGCTGCAATGTAGGTGCTCCAGAATATCCCGGCATTTTGCACAAGGCAATAAAACAATGTAGTCCGGGACAATATACCAAAAAGTATAGTACAAAAAAAGTGTAAGGCCGATAAGTGGAGAAAGGCACAACGTATACTTTTTCCCCAGAAGTTCAAAAAACCGACGAAAAAAACAGCCAACGTTGACTCTGATTATGGGCCCGACGCTGAAAATATATCAGATCATTTGCCGGAAGAGTACGAAGAAAGAAAGATGTTTTCTAAAGACTCTAGCCAAAAATAATGAAGAAATCGATGTTTTACAAAAGAACACAATTGGTCAGAGCAGTAATCGTTTATGGAAAGAAGAACGCCTAAAACGATTGACAGCTTCAAAGTTTGGAAATGTGTGTAAAATGAAATCTTCTACCCATTGCTCGAATGCTGTCAAAAATATGTTATATAGTACGTTCCGAGGAAATGCCGATACGGCTCGGGGTAATGATCACGAACTGTTGGCCATTGCAGATTTTGAAAAAAAAATGGAAATGGAAGTTGCTCCTTGCGGTCTTTTCATTGATACAGATTATCCATTTTTGGCAGCATCTCCCGACGGTCTAATAGGAAGTGATGCCATTTTGGAAATAAAGTGTCCTCACAAATGTGCAAGAATATCACCAACTGAAGGAATTGAGAATAAAAAGATTACCTTCGCAAAATTGGAAAATGCCTCACTTTCTCTGAAAACAAATAATAATTACTACTACCAAGTTCAAGGGCAATTGCATATAACGAAACGAACATATTGCTATTTTGTAGTATGGAGTCCGCTAGGGATTGAAGTAGAAAAGGTAGTATTATAGAATTTCTGTAGATAACAGCGAAGAACATCTTATAAAAATATTTTGATATATACAGTGTGTCCCATTTTTGACCACTATACTAAACTTGTCTTTTTTTAATGGACCGGCCTATTTATTTTTATGTATTTCAATTGTCTGCTAAATGATGAGCAAAATGGTATAAGGTAGTATGGGTCTACGACTAACGGTTCCTAAGTTATTGACATTTTTACGTAAAAAAAAATTACTCAATTAAGTAGGCTCCTGTTTCGCTATCTTGAATGATATCAGACTGAAATTTTGGGACTTGTTTTTCTAATGTGTCCTGTTCTATATTCAGATTGCAGTCACTTTTCTCTACATATAGAAGGTTTCGCACAATATTACTTTTCTCATTTTTTTTTAATGGCACACCCTGCATTTTATTACAGATTTAAATAGCATTTTTTACGGGCTTTCAATAGATTCTGGCTTTATATTACCTATTCCTAAGTGTTTCTGAATTATTTAGTGATAAAGTGGAAACAATATAGGCCGTTCCATTAAATAAAACACACAAGTTCAGTGTAGTGCTCGAAAATATATTATAAGATGCTCCTCGTTGATTACTACAATAATCTATTATAAGATTTTTTATTAAATCAACAGTATAGGCGTAATCTTCCACCCCAAAAATCGTTGGGACAGCCTGTACAGATATTTTGTTTCAGATTTATAGAGACGATGATTGTTGGAAAAATAAAATGGAAACCCCGCTAATTGAGTTTTTCCATGAATTATTAAAGGTCGTAGGTTCAAATCCTACTCGAGGTAAACTTTTTGTTTATGTATTTAATAAAATTAATAATAATTTTTCCATGAATGTTTATTACCGGAAATTATAGATCCCAGGTTACCGAAAGGGCTTCCAACTACAAGAAGGAATAAAAAATAGATTTTTGATTTGTTTTTAAACATTTTCTTGTTTCTTTTATGTATTGATATATTTAATTTTTATTTTATTTTTGAATACGAGTAATTGTTTATTTTCATTTTTACATAGTAAGTTTGGGAACCACTGTAATAGACGAATAATAAACAAATTAACAGTAAGTAGGTGCATTATTATTAATTTTCATTAAAAAATCAATATATACCTAACCTACCTAATTAACAGTAGGCTAGTATATAGGTGCCTGAGCAATTGTGAGAATTATGCTAACAAAAATAAATAGAATTACTGCAGGATGAAGGTTTTATTTCCGCATGAAAGCGGTTGAGATATCAACCAGTCGACCGCAAAACTAATAGATATCCGAAATATTGGAATATTAGCTCAGTCATTGATGTGGCTACGCTGGTCTGCTATACCATCCACCACGCCTGCTGTTTCGTCTGTCCGGTTGTGATGAATGTCAGAACAAGACGGACAGCGTAATTTCAGAGTGTAGCAAACAAAAATGTAAAACAATAACGCGACACACACTATTGTTCTGAATAGTTTAATCCCACCTCACATTCTAGCTTTAATTCAGCCTTAAACCCAAAATAAACAAAGATTAATTTCAATTCTCAAAATTTGTAACCAGTTAAGTACACAAATAAACGAGAGGAAATTAAATACGGATATATTGACAAATTTGCATATAAATATATGTACAAACACGTGGATTAATGAAACCACCATGAATATAATTATAACTAAAAATTCTGCCCCCCCCCACCAAATCTTAATACTAAAAACAACAAAATAGATAAAGTGCGATTACCCTGTAGGTAGCAGGCCGCGAACATTTTATTATTGTAATAAACGTTTGTCAAATCGCCATTGGATTTTCGGAATATTTTATTTTATGTAAGAAATGTGGGAATTTATGTAATTGATATTTGAGTAAAGGTTGAACAGAAAAAGGAAACATATATTAGGGTAGAGAAACAGGTGTTCAGCCAAAACTGGCGTGACGAATTGTTGAAAATTTCTATACGCACGCTCTTGATGTAAAAATGTCATTGAATTAATAACTAATTACGGCTGAACATAGCGCAAATCCAAAGGGATCTTTGTTTGATACGCTGAAAGTCGAGACCTAAATGTAGGGTCTGCTACGGACGAATGCATATTTTTAAAATTAAGATGTCGTTCAATAATTAATATGAAACTGTTCCAACGTAATAGATTCTTGTTTTTTTTTATTACTTTTGAAAAATGGGGGTTGATTTTCGGGGGTAAATATAGTTAGTATGAAATCAGAGAAAAAGGGAGTTGCTGTTGAAATTTTGATAGAGCCGGAATGATTTTATTGTTTTAATTAGAAACTCCCGTTGTAAACCGTTCGGTCTATAAATATTTTGTTGTGTACCTTTTAGCAAAACTAAAACGCTAATTCGGTCTTTTCTTTTTGTGTATGTTTTAATGTAAATTTTTCCAAAAATTAATCTATAATTAATAGTCACTACGCCGAGTTTTAAACCGCGTATCTGAACTCGTCGTGTTGGTGGTAAAGTGTTTAACTAAAGGGAATATATTCAAGTGTAAGTAGGTATTTTTATATAAATGAAAGCTCGCAGAAAATCATTTTATAATCCTATGTAACGTATTAAAAATAAAACATTGACTTGCAAAGGTATCTCATTCGCACGCGGTCTCAGTAAGCGCAAATCTGCTAAAATAAAAGACAGTACAGGGCTCTCTCTCTCTTGTATTTGGGTGAATTAGCATTTAATATTTATATTTGTGTAGAAGTGGGCCTGGCGAACGGGTACAGGATACCGCTTGTTATTAATTGTAATAGGCGATTGCCTTGTGTGTACATACTGCCGGGGCCAGATGACCATTAAACACCTCGAATTTTATTTTTATAGTTTTTATTGTAGTATAAATGAATGTGTAACCTGAGAAAGCGGCGTTGTATTTTACTCACGTACTCAACCTTATATATCGGCCACGATGTTATGATCTATTTACAACTTACCCTTGTAAGGCTTTGATTAATGAGTTTTTTTTGTGTCAATTTGTTACGTAGAATTGTTTGTCTGCGAACTAATTTCTCTTTATATGTAATTTATTGTAATTTTACGTATGTATTTTGTGCTTTAGTAGTCACTAAACAATTGTGTACGGGTAAATTCCTTGCCTTTACCTTATTATCACCTGTTGCAATTTTACTGTTGTATTTTATGTGTACTTTTATGTACTTATTTACTTCAAGACAGGCATGACTGGTTTTAAAGGGACATGAGATGAAATTTAGTTATTACAAAATTTGAAAAAGTCGACATTACATCGGTGCTTATTTTTATTTGTCTTTTTCAAGATTCAATGAAAAATTTTATAATTTTTAAATAATAAAAATTTTCATAATTTCAAAAATTAAATGTAATAATATGATAATATTTATTTTTGAAAGGTATTATTCCAAATTTGCGGAATTCTTTTTATTAATTTTATTTATGGCAATAACGCCTACTTAAATAGGCATTCAAGTACCTACTTAATGCCTACTTAAATGATTAAATTGTCTGCCATCGACTTCGATGCATTGTTGGAGCCGCTCATGCGTGGACATTACAGCAGCTTCAACTTCTGCTCTTGACAGGCTACGAATTCGTAGCAACCATCTAGTTGTAAAAACATAAGCCCTAAGAGTAAATTTGTTGGAGTTAATTTTATTAGGAGATATTTAATATTTGGTAACACCCTACATTTTCCGAAAAATGTATATAACTTGAAACACTCTGTATGTAGGCATAGGCAACCCGTATGAAAGTGCTACTTATTTTGTATGTAAAATTCGAAAATGCAATAATATACGGGTTGTGTCATTTAAAAAACATAACTTTGACCTGTAACTTTTGTTGGAGCACCCTGTATATTTAAAAATATTTTTAAAATGTTGCCCATATTGACTTACATAATACCACTGTATTAGAAATTAACGATTATATGCCGCTTCGCCGTAGAACTCTGTGGCACCGGTCGTAATTCACCCTGTATACAAGATATAAATTAGTTTTAAGTGTGAATATTTAGCGATTGTATCAAATAGGATAATATAAGTATCAAATCCTTCTACATGTTTATTGATCAGCGTTAGAAAAATTTAGTAGCAAACGATCAGCTCTATTTAACGAACCACTCCTTTAATTTCCGATTTGAGCTAGAATGGCGGCACATTAAAATTAACATAAGCTAAAAAGGGCATTACAAAACGTAAATATTTTATAAAGTTAAAGTGCGCTGTCAGAATTTATGTTTACAATGCTGAGAACTGTATCTATACCGAGTGTGCTTTTTTTTAAATCCTACAGCCATACAAAATATAACATCTGCTCAGACTTTTACAACCTATTATTGTCCTATTTTATGTCAAATGAATGGTACTCCATTTATATTAGTCGACAAACCGCTTTTTAAGCAGTTATAGCGCCTAGTGCGCATCAGCTCTGTAACAGTTAGTTTTTGTTATTGTACGTTGAATTTGAGAGGTGTTACATTAGAACTAATTTTTGGTGCAGAATTGCTAAACCAAAAACAACGCTTTCGTATTCCAAGTTAAGCATTTTAAAAATTTTAATAAAGCTTCAAACATGTTTGTTCACATGGTCGTTAATATCCCTTATTTTTAGTTATTTGAACTTTGTGTGCGTTATTGTTATTGTACTTTGCGAAGTATATCAGATTTAGTACTTGGGAAAAATTTTAGCCTATTTTTTCCACTTAATCCACTATACATTTACAAAAGTCCATGTGTGAACAGCGATTCGAACCAGGAGCTGAAATCGGTTGACTATCTCTCTACCCCGGCCGCTTTGTTTTAATAGGATTAGTGTTAACAGTTTTCGCTGACGTCCTACACCTACTTTACATTTTCAGAGTATACGTTTTAAGATACAAGTCTATTTACCAGTTTGTATGATTTATTTAAAGTAATATTAGTAAAAATGTATTCATTCTGGAAGCGCTAGGCTCTATTACCTCTGACTTACTATTATAGTCAAGGTGGCGCCCTTATAACTGACCGAGCTGATATGTCAGTGGTAATACGATCTGCCTAACTTCGGAAGGTAATGGGTTCGATTCCCGTTACCGTCTACCCTGCAAGAGGTTTTCCCAGGGGGGTTTTCTTACACATAGGGGCATGATCACTGCGTATACGCTCATAATGTGCGGCTATTTAAACGAATGCTGGGGTAGTAACTTCCCTCTCAAAACCCAAGCAGCCCGCCCTCTCCATTCGCGAGGGTACGAAGTAATTGTCTTTTCTCTTTTCCTCATAAGTTAGACTACCCTATTTGATAGATATTTAGTGTCGATCCAACGAATTATCCTCCCTGAGCTGGGTACGTCAACACGAAAGAAATAGATTATAAATGGTTTTAATCAAAATCAGCCCTAAACCCTAACACAAAATTTGTGAATTGAAATTTGAATGATTCAAAATGTTCTACTTTTTACAGAGATAGAAAATAAAATTAATTAAAAACACCAGTTAAAGCTAATACAATCGTACCATCTAAAAACTTTTCGTGAATTTAAATGTCGACGATACCATCTTCGATTGCTGAGATTAATATTGGTACACATAAATTACCTTTTATTTTATAAAGAAACTGATGAATAATTTTGTACTATGAGATGAATAATTCAGAAATACAGTAAAGTACACTTATTCTCATAAAACAGGACTCGTACTTATTCTCTAATTTATACTTACTGGGAATTTCCAAATAAACAGAAATAGTGCCCTTTTCTTGCGGTTTTAGTGTTGGACACGGAACAATCTTCGAAACCGGCTTTAAAGTTTCAGAACCCCAAGCATAACTTAATACAGTCTAAAAAAAAAAATTACAATGAGAGACTGATATATTTTATACGCACATTAGAATTCCATTCAACTGATCCACTGTTAACAATTTCCCATTCCTGATGATATGTTTCACCACCAACCATATGTGGAATGGTAACCTCAGCCTTACCAACAATAGACACATTTACATTTCTATGCACATCGTCATTTTCTGGATTAAAACCAGAATCATTTTGTTTCTCATTTTCGTTATTATGTAAAAGAGTTAATTTCCGTTCTTTTATTTTCATAGTTTTCTGCTCCAATTTTTCTAATTTACAATCAAGCTTTCTTTCCAATTTTAAAGATTTAATTAATTCTTTCCTGAAATATTAATAATATAATTCTTAATAGTTGGAATTAAAAACAACAGATTCACATAGCACCACTTAGCAGCGTTTAATATAGTTTTTCCTAATTATGTTCTATATATGACTTGTAGGACACAAATAAGTATATTAAATATAATTAAAATATATCTTGATTGACCCAAACTCATGCAGTTGGTTCAAAAAATTATTTACGATCTAACACCAGCGATCTCCATAGCTGGTAACAAACCCTTTTATATTAGTATTTAAAGTGAAACTGATAGTGATGGATGTCAGAACAGATCTATGTTTATATGTAATTTAACATGTTAATAGATGATGAGTATTAACTTTCTTTGGTAAAGAAAGCTTTCCATTATATAGCGAAGTAACCTTGATCTCATATGTCACCCATACAGGTACGCAAAATGGATAACTAAAACGCACCATTTGACGTGTTCCACCATTTTCATGAAAATCATCCACGTTTTAACAAATTGGGACTTTTGACCATTCACTATGCACTTTCTCGATCACCCACTGTTAAGTTTACGTATAGGACATGGTACATAAAACTTACTTAAAATTTAAAGCAGAATCCAAAAATGAAATAAAAAAATAGGCGTTTCCATTTGAAAAAATGAAGTTGGTAGTCATAAATTGTCTTTGGGCCACCCTGTATACATGAACTTAGCATCAAAAAAATCGCTAAAAAAATTAAAATCGACGTGTCGAGCATTTTCCCAAAAACAAACTAATTTTTAATTTATATATATATATATATATATATATATATATATATATATATATATATAAAACGAAGGGCTCCCATTATCAGAAATCTTGATTAGTCCATCAAGAAGTCACCCTATATTACGTGCCGAATAGTAGATAAGCAAATAATTAATTGCAGTATATTTACTGTAGAGGGCGCGATGTGTATATTCTCCTTCCTTCACCATTTAAAGTAAAGTAAATTGAAAACTTACGAAGGGGTACCCAAAAGACACCGGAATAACTCTGCTGTGGGTGGGGCTTGTGCAGTAGGATTTCTCCCACTAGTGTGTGCAGCGCAACTCATTACCAGTTCAGTATCGCCTGGTTCATTGATCTAGTTTGTTCTGTTCATATGTAGTGATGGTTTTTGCTAGTGCTGCTTTGTGCGCTTTTCGTTTTTCATTGGCAAGTTTGAATGAACAACGTGCGGCTGTGAAATATTGCTTCCTGCTTGATGAAAACGCAGCCGAAAATGTTTTCATGTTACAGGTGATGAATCGTAGTGCTGTGGTTACAACCCAGAAATAAAGCAACAACCAAGCCAGTGGAAAACCCCATTCAAAAAAAGTCATCAAGTTAAATTAAGCATCAAAACAATGCTCATTCGTTTTTTTGATGTGAAAGGGGTAGTTCATTCCGTGTTTGTTCCACCAGGCCAGCTTTTTATTTGGAAGTTTTAATATTGCTCAAGTGTTCATCAAAAAAGATCCGATTTGTGGCAGACAGGGGACTGGTTTTTTCACCATGACAACGCACCTGCACAGACAGCAATCTTTGTTAAACGGTTTTTAGCAAAAAATCACACGGTTCCGCTGCCCCACGCACCTTACTCACCTGACCTGGTTCTGTGTGATTTTTTCTTATTTCTAAGCATGAAAAGGGGCATGAAAGAACTCAAAAAAACAAACGAGGGAACAGCCGACAGTCATTACTAAAGAAGAGCACAAAAAATGTTTCGAACAGTAGAAACACCGATGGGACAAATGTATCAAAGGCAATGAAGAGTAATTTGAAGGAGATAAGGTTGTTTTGTAACAAAATTGAAATATATAGCTTTTAAAACTTAATTCCAGTTTTTTTGGGTACTCGTACTTTGTATTAAAATTGGCGCCCATCGTGGGGCCCCGATAACAGCTACCCAATTCTGAAATTATTTATGTTTACATTTACTGCGCATCCATTTTACGCATACTGTCAATTAAGTTTCATTTCAAATGAAACCTGCAATATTAAGAAAATATATGAAGCCGACCTATGTCAGAATTATAATTGTTTAACTGAAGATGAATGGAGAACTCCACATCGTGGTATTTAAACAAATCTTTAAATTTAAGAGTGAAATCGACCATAAACGACAAGATGAATCGGTCAACATTACTAAAGCGATGAACTTAAGTATTTACAAGATAGTTTACTGACGTCGAAGTTCCAAACACGTGGTTGTAGAGAAATGGCAAAATCGTGTGGAGTCTCAACCGCCCTTGAAGAATAGAGCAATCAATACGATTGCAAGTGCGAGAAACTCGATTGGTCTACGTTCGCAGCAGCTTAACATTACAATAACGCCTTTGCATCAAATTTTGCATAAAGATCTTCATATTCACGGGGACAAAATTGAACTTAAACCTGACAAATAAGATGGAGAAGTAATTTTTGGACTTGGTTATGTAGACTTTCAAAGGATGAAAACAAATTCAACGAGGCACACTTTAAGTTGATTTATCCGCCATTTTCTTCAACAAGAAATCCTTGAATTCAAGAGTCAAATCTAATGAAACGGTAAAAACATTACTAAAGCGATAAACTGAAGGATCAACAGGAGAGATTACTGATATGGAACCTTCAACACGTGGTTGAAGGGAAATGGAAAAACTGCGAGGACCCCAACCGTCCTTGCGGAATAGAGCAACTCAATACGATTGTGAGTGCGAGAAACTCAACTGGTCTACGTTCGCAGCAGCTTAATATTTCGATAATGTCGTATCTAATTTCATAAACAAATCCATATTCACGCGAACAAAATACAACTTAAGCCTTCTAACTAATGGGATGCAGAAGCAATTTTCAAAAAAAAAAAAATACAAATTCAACGAAGCACACTTAGTAGTGTTTTTTGGGTCGACACTTCCTATTAATGGAGAATGTTCGGAACTAATGGTATCCAAATGCGCGTAACCAATCTACCATCGAAGATATGGAGATCGATGCTCCACGCTCTCAGCAAGAAACAGGGGCGTCATACATGGCGCGAAAGTATTCAGTGTGCTTTTTCCAGGCCATATAACGAAAAAACCGATGCACGTCATAAATTTATTTAGCTAGTTCGTATGTCCCCATGACTCAAAAGCAGATAGAAACAATCTAGAACGTTGGGACTACTTACATAAATTAATGACGTGCAGCTGAACTTACATGAAATTTCCTAGTCAATATGCACGAAGAGTAGTGTAATAGTGATTCATTTACGTAATCTTTTGTTCAAGATAAATGTTCTTGAGTTTGGTGAGAATTTAGCATTAGTCTCAGAAAGATGTTTCTTTACTTGTCTGATACCTCAAGTAACTTGTTTGAACCCTCCTATTGCGTTAACATTTTGGTTTCGGGTCATTATGACCCGGGAGCTTGTCGTTTTATTGATATAACAGTAAATAATAATAAGAAATAAGATGTAGTATTTATTATTTATTACATTATTTTATTTTTATTATATAAATGTCATGTAAAGAACATCTGAAAAACGTAGTAAAGTATATATTTATTAGTCTTGACAGTAGTAATATACATGAGCTTTACATAGGTATTTTGATTGGGCGGGCGTAAACTGTACACCACTAATGAGTTGTTACCTGCTGTAATTAAGCGTCCTCAAAATCATGCAGGTAAATTGTACACTGGATTTTAAAATTCTCAATGTGGAATTCCTTAATTACCTCCTCGGGGCTCAGAAATCTCTATATACAAATGTATGTCTTATAAATAAAATTATTGTCACTTACTTACTAGACATAGGTAGTTATTACATAAGTTTCGAGTACATATCTGATCAGTTTATTGTTAAATAAAGCTTAATTTATCAATCAAAAGTACTTTTCAAGAGCTTTCCAGTGATATATCGCAGGGTGTGGGGGTTCCATTTAAGATTCAAAAATTGAGGTGGCTATGGGGTGGGAAGGTTGACATATCGATATGCTAGTGGGCCTACTTTGGTTCTGCAGAAAAGGTTTTGAGCAGTTTTTGATATTTCTTATTTAAAAGAAAATATGGCCAATTGAAACTTTCCAAAAAGAGACGTATTTACCGAATGTCCATTTCTTTATTTTAAACTAATGTTAGTTATTCCTTTGTCAGTGATACTTTAATTTGGAATAATGCAAACTTAAATATCTGGTGTGGAAAGCAGGACCATCCAACAATGTTCATTACGAAAATGGGCAACATTGTACAAACAAAAACAAGAATCTTTGTCGAACAGACGTTTAAAACCTCATGTCAGATAGAGGTTAATAGACATCTAGATGCTAACTTAAAAACATTCCAAAGCCGCCAACTTCTATAAAAATATCTATAATACAGATTAAGCAATTTCACTCACATTTATTTCGCTTTATATTAAGAACCTTGGCAAATAAACGTTACACATGAGTAAATTTTCTCTCTAATGAGTTTTACCTTTGATGTACACTTTACCTGCACCTTTCTTGTAACTATTTTTGTTTGGTGTACAGATTACATATCGGAGTTATGCCTCAGGTAGTTTGGTGTACACTTTACATCTGCCCTTTTGATCAATTACAACATACCATATTACTTTTATTATCATTTGAAGAGGGGCAAAAATTACAACTTTTATGTTTGGTTGTGGTTGATTGTTCCCTTAATTCGGCATTACTGGTTGAAGAACGTAACTTTATAACCATTTCAGCTGCAGGAATACTTCGAGGGAGACGTTTTCTTTCTTGCAATAATGGAGTGATCAAGGAATTACCCAGTTCTTCAAGAAATTTTTGTAAGTTTTCCAGCATTCCAGGTTGGAGTTACTTCGCACCACACAACATAAGCGTTGTAAGCTTAAACGTCCACGATATTGTAAAAGATAGCCATCTTTTAGTTTGTCGTCTGCATGTGTATGTTATTTTGTCTAACCTGTCTACAGCACCTTTAGTTTTGTTTTAATCTAAAATCATAAAAACGGCTCTTTATGATCTTGGTTACACACTCCATTATCGTGGTGCATGGTGCTCATGAGCTTAAATTTTCTTTAAAAAATTTGTCAACACCTTTTTAAAAATTAATCGTTATTTAATTAACTTAAATTATACTCTTGGAATTTTTCTGTCGCTAAATTATACGTCTTAACAAAAAATTTCATAGAACATAGTTAATCGATATGTTACAATACTAACTATATGTTAGTATTTTTACATCTTTGAGAATACATATATTAGATAAAAACCAAAAACTGCTCCTAATAAACATCCCTCTCCGACGCTGAATTCTAATCAGTTCAAGGAGAAATGAAAATAAGCTTAAATACGAAATTTGAACTACATATGCATGTTATCATTCAGAGTTATCGTAGATGTAGTAAAATGACGTAATAAGATTTAGCATTAGTGAAAAAGTGATTGCATAACCTTCTACACCTACATATATGTATTAACACAAATGGTGTGAAACAAGTCTCCACTAAGTAACCGAATGTTCAGCTGAAACTACATCATCAATCATACCAACAAAAATAAATAAATAAAAATCATATAAGTAAGTTTTCTTTATTATCATTAAATTACAATCACCTAAATTTATTAACTACTACTCCTGTTATCGACAGAATGCAGAAGGATGAATTACAATAAATGCAGAAAAATGATGATGTGCTAAACATTAAAAACAGAAATAAATTCAAAACAAATAAATCAGAACATAAACGAGCAATTAATAAAATTACTTACCATACAGGTCTTACAATTATTCCGATTACACACTAAAACATCAACAATTGTTAACATGACTTAGCCAATCAAAACATACTAAGAGATGTTGAAAAGAAACTTTCCAAATTTATAAACTTGATGTTGTAGTGGATGATCTTTACACTTATACACATTTGTATATAGTTAATCAACAAGGACACGTCAGGTTTATAAATCGATGCTTATATGGATTATGTAAAACGCTGTTCCAAAGTCAATACGAGGGAGATATACTTACAATGTAATGAAGTTTGTTTCCTATCAAATTACTTTCAAGTATTTATAAATTCATCAAAGTGTATGAAAAGCATTATGTAATGATTCATAATATCTCGACGCATATATCATTTTTGACACGCTTGTAATTATTAATCATTTTCGTATTTCATCATTGTAATATATTATACGAGTCAATGAATTCAGTGTATGTGTATGATTCATTTATAAAAGATGCTACTCTATTAGTTAGTGATCAGTGGTATAAGGACTTAAATAACTGACATTGGTTAGTTCAAACTTTACCGTTACAAGGGTCGATAATTATCTATAAAAATTATTATTATTATTCTATGACTATTACTCTACAAGTTACAACTAAGTAAAATATATGATTGGTTTTAAAAACCAATATCTGATCATACTCATTAATACGCTTGTTTTAACATTTATGAAAATAATTTCATTAGTAATGCCCTCTACTGGCAAACTCGATACTAGAAATCAATCATTCATGTAAAATGTCCTTCGATTCACAATTACATATGACCAATGCTACTAAGTGGGTACATGTAAGAGAATACTTACTCGTTTACTTCACCAAGATGTCCAAGTGAATTTTTACGTTGACGTTTACAACATTCAAATTTTGCTTTTCGTGAATTACAATTATTTAATTTAAGAGCAGAAACAGCATTTACAACTGATTCGGTTACTTCATCTATAATGTCTTTTTTAAACTAAAACAAAATTTATATCACTGCTAATTACGAAAACTTACAATACCACCTCTTTCATGTACTTCTTAAACCACTCAGGAGATTCTGATTCAGAAACATTAATATCTGGTACAATTGATGGTTTATCATCCATTCTTAATCGTTTAGATCCATTACGTGTAGTGTCAGAAATGCAGTCAAGTTTTAATGTAATAATACCACCTTGACGTGCTCGTTGTCTGAATGAGTATAATGCAATTTGAAAATCAAGCTGAGATTCAATTGGAAACTCTTTATCATCGATGCTAACGTAAGAGACCTTTACATCATCTCCAGCTGCACCAGAATTTTTTAACTGTCAAACAAAATTTGTTTAGAAAATTGTCAATCATTTTTTTTGACATACCAAATATGATTTGAAAGTTTCCCAATTTAATGTTGTTGCTGGTATATCACACATTGCGACAATGTTTGCTTTGTCATTTAAATGACCTGGATTGTTTTTCCATTGTAGATTATATATTATTTCCAGATCTTTCTTTGGAGAAACCATTTTTTCCAGGAGATTACGTTGATTTGAAATAACTCAAGTTATTTGTGTATTTAAATAATATTGTTATTTTTACGCATCAGCTGTGAAATTAACACTTATAAACACATCAATAATAAACGCACCCGAAACACAAATAATCCATAGCGCATGCGTAATTATATAACTGCGCAGTTAAATGACCTTTATTTATAATTATTATTTTATCAATTTTAGTTGTATTTACAAGTCAGGTAATTATAAAAATGTATAAGTAATGTAAAAATATACGGAAATTTCAGTACTTTATTTTATTTTTATAGCGCAAATTTATATTTTCGTCACTAACACGTAAATTTTACCAAGACCTTCTCAAAATTCACCATTCCTTTATTTACTTTACTTAACTCCAACTCACAAACCTGAACGGTTCGTAACTTAGCTAAGTTTCTTAAGCGGATATATGCATAAAAATATTGATATTAAAGTTATAGTACTTCTATATACTGTAAGGCTTCTCAAATTAATAACACAAATTATTAATTAGAACTATTATTGATGAAACAACGACTCTCAATATAGGTACTATCGCGCTCAAAAAAATCTGGTACAGCTTGTTACTGTAGACACTTCCAAAATTCAAATTTTGATGTAACTAGACACATTTGTTGTATGTAAATCGGACATCTCACGATTTTCAAGTAATGGTTAAGCATTTGTCAAACTGGCAAATTTGATAGATTAAAGACTCTTAGAAACTGTCACTTTGATATTTCATGGTCATAGTCTGCTAACGCAATTGATTATGCACATAGCCAAAATGTTGCTGTATAAATTTTATCCACGAGAGTTGGCGTCACGTCATTACTTGTAATTGTATGTATTAAGATTAAAAGTCAATGGAGCGTCTTTTACATATTTAAGAAATAATGACGTCACGAATGAAATCTGCCAAATCGTAACTAGGCAGTGTTGCAAATAATACTTTAATTACCCACAGGTAGTTGCTTCTACCAATTTAAAATTTCGTAGTAATATTTTACGTGCTTAATTAATCCATTATGTATAAAACGTATCTTAAAAAATTAGAGCTTGTAAGGGCGGTACGTTTGGCCCTAATGTTATATTGGATAGACAAAACATGTTGTTTTGTCGTTAAAAATATTGCAATTTTCGTAGATTCGTGTAATAAGTATATTTTATACGTACATTCAAACATGAACGGCACCCCACTGTACATAAAAATTTACACTATAATGGAATAACATATATCAAAAGTAAGGTTATGTTATGGTAATTAAAACCAGTTGAAATCTAAATTTTTTCAATTATTTTTACCAGCATTGATGTTTATTGTTACAGATAAACAGACGCTGTTGTGTGAATTAACTTATTGTTTTCAAATGCCAATTAGAATCTTTACTGCTAACCAAATGTCCCCATCCCACAATTTAAAATCGCAACATAATTTAGGGAGTTAGTTACAAATAATATTACACTTAAATGAGTTTATAATTAAAACAATATTTTAATTTTATTGTGAATAGAATAGATTCCAAATATGTTCACATTTTTCAATAAGTACACAAACAATTTATGTGAAGTTTGCCATCATAACCTCCTGGTTTACGAACACTTTTTACATCATCTTGCCATGATCGCCCTGGATTTCCTTTCGAAAATATCCATGTTTCGTCCAGAAACACCATGTCCAAGTATTTCTAATGCTCATCTTTACACAATCCGGCAAATCAACTGATTTTGCATTTTTGCGAGGTCGTTTCTTTCCAGGACTGCGCAAAATGGGATTAATTGCACTGCGTGCTTTAATCCTTGTCTCTGTGCGCAAACTAATCTTCAAAGCATCTGCTACTCGCTAAAACAGTAACAATGTAATTCGTTATGTGAAATTATTTATATATACTGTACCTCTTGCACAGGAATTAAGTTAATTAGGGGTCCTTTTGATAATTTGAACAAAATTACTATAAAGAACGAGTAAATAAAAGGGAAAAACCACAACGAACAGAAATAATACGAGACGGCGTAAACTAAAAGAAAACGATGAGGTTATAAATAATTAATAAATTTGACAGATTGACGTCAAATCAGAATCCGTGCAATATTAAGTTGAAGTGTTGATTGAAGTCAGCTGTTGGACATACGGACATACTTACTTCTCTCTTATTTTAACTGACGATCACGCATGTCTGTAATCACCTATACGCATGTTCGTTACTTAAAACACATGCAAACTGTATTACCATCTTTATCATAAACATTTATTAAGCTTTAATGATTATTTAAAGGAATGTTGTGCATTCATTCGGAAACCTATGACGTGAACTCCAACTCTCGTGGATACAATAATATCAGTATTTTTTGAGCACGATAGTACATTATACTCTGTTTTTGCATCAAAAATTAATCGTGCTGTAGCCTACTTAAGTAACACATATGATGATCAAGTCTCATATTGAAAATCGAGTTGGATGTATGTTAGTGTCCACGATAACGCCAGAACGAAAACACCTACGTATTTAAAATTTTTTTTTTAAGCTTGTTTTTATTTCGGTTGGAGCTGAATAGATTTTGGGAGAAATCCAGCGGCGGAGAGGGGGGGGGGGGTTATTTGGGACTTTTGTTTTTATCAAATATTTCTAAAACAGTTGTATATTTCAAAGGTATAAAAATACCTAGATATCGATTGTTTTATGCAATTTTTTGATACGACGCGTAATTTAGTGTACAAAAAATTCCTAAGGTAGAATTTAAGTGTTAGTTTAAACTTTTCAATATCTGAATAACGATTAATTTTACAAGAAAAAGTGTAGATATATTTTTTAAAGAAAATTAATTTTACAGAGCTCCTCTTTATAAAGTTTTTTAATATAACAAGTCTAAAAGTTAGTTAAATATGAATGAAAATGGTTAAACTGTATTGACGATATCTTATAGATATACCTATTTGTGTCTATTAATCTCTACCTGATATGAAGTTTTAAACGTCATTCTGACATAGATTATTGTTTCCGTTTCTACAGTGTTGTCTTTTTTTTTGGTTATAAACGTATAAAAAAGAGGTCGCATAGTTATCCTAAAAAAATATAATTAAAACCATTTCATTTCTTTTAAGTTTTTAAGTTATCATCTAGATGTCTCTTAACCTCTGTCTGACATGAAGTTTTAAACGTCTGTTTGACATTTTATTATTGTTTCTGTTTTTACAATGTTGCCTATTTTCGTAATGAAAAAGGTTGCATAAATATCCTGAAAAAATTGTTATCAAAATTATTTCATTTCTTTTAATATCCAGTTTGTAGGTTGGGAGGTCGTATGTTGATCCACACAATTTTCATTTTGTTACATGGTTTATTTACTACGAATATTTCCTTGTAGGTATTTTTATAGTATTTGTTACTTTCGAAGCTAAATCAGTTCACGCTTCGTTGTCGTTCGGGTACTTTTGTTGAAACTTCTGAAGCTTTTTTTTTTAAATTAGATATTTCTCACCTACGACCCTCACCGACTCGAGCAGCTCGACAGCGAATCTTTAGTCCCGCCCCTATAAACTTTACTTTCTGTTCACTTTTTTCATCTTGTTTTCTTTTTGTTTGGGGTAACAACGCGTGTCAAAAAATAATGATTTTGAATGAGTTTTCTTGAAAACGTGTTTATACTTACTTATTAAGCCCCTTCAGAAAAATCATCTTTGGGCTTTTTGGTGTCAAAGCCGTCTCTATCTTACAAGCCGTGTTGTTAAAATTGACAACGTCGCATTGGAGGCTTCTCACATTCGGCATTGACTACACGTCACAGCAAATTATTGTGGGATATTAAATAAATCGGGAATTATACAAAAAAATGTTTTTTTAATTGGACAATATAAATATAACTACACAGTAGTTCAGAAGTAGGTAGCAGGAGGTACTCTTTGCGACCCCGGTGGAAACAGACCTACCTTAAGATTAGCGACCTTACCTTACGTGAGATCTTGGTTTCTCCCAAATCCGGTTACCGGAAGGAATCATGTTCAAGCCCTTAATCCCATCCACCTCTTTATCTTACTTTTCCTATATTCCCCTCCACTCACCAACCCGCTCGGCAAGCTTGGTGTTTTAAAGCCAACTTCCCCACCTCTTTCATGGAAAGAAACCAATTAAGAAGGCCCCGAGTTCCCGGTGGATTGCTCCCCCCCCAACCAAGACAGCGGAGAGCAAACCAGGGGTGGTAAGAATAACTGGAAGAGGACAGGTTGTCAAAGAATTACGGAACAAGGAATAGCAACGGTAAATGTAAGAACACTCATGAGAGGATCGCAAATATGAGATCTAGAAAACGAACTAACAAAGATACGCTGGGATATTGTTGGTATCTCCGATATAAGAAAGAGAGGAGAGAAATTTAGTATTTTAGAATCAGGGTATACTTTCTACTTCTAGAAAATGAAAGCCAACGAAGCGTGGGATTCATGGTGAATAAAAAAAGTGGCCCAAAGTATTATCAAATATGAAGCAGAATCAGACAGGGTCGCAGCAATAACCCTAAAAATATCATCTAAAAGTAAAATGAGAATAATCCCCTACATCGACCTACTCAGACGAAGAAGCTGAATCCTTTCATGAAGAAGTGACCGCTACCGTGGAAAAAGATAAGAGTACATATAATATATTGACGGGAAAATTTAATGCAAAATTGGGGAAAAGGAAAGATAATGATAAAGAATATTTGGGAAAATTTAGTTACGATGAAAGGAATGCACGCCGAGACACAATACTTGAAGACATGACCAGCAAAAAACTATATTCAATGAATTAATTCTTCTACAAGAAAACAGCGAAAATGGACTTGGCTCAGCCCGGATGGGGCTATAAAGAATGAGATAGGATACATATTAAGCAATAAAAAACAAATAATAAAGGACGTATGTGTAGTCAATTCCTTCAATGTCAGAAGCGACAACAAGATGATATGATCATTCATAAGGATAAACGAAAGGTTTGACAGAAGATAACTACAAAAAAGGTACAATCAAAGCATAGACAGACAACGTTTAAGAAGCGATGGAAGACTATATAGAGCTGAGATCCGACGACAACTTATTGAAAATAAGAAGGAAATGACAGCAATGATGATAACCTCCGCTAATAAAGTAGCCACACGAACTATGGCCAAATCTGACAAACTAGGTCAAAACACGAAACAAAATATGGAAGAGAGAAGAACTCTGTTCAGGGAAGGTCGATATGAAGAAATAAGGAAGGCCTCTTAAGAAGCGAGGAAACTAATTAGAGAAGACATAAAACAGAATTATGAAGCCAAGATAGCAAAATAATAGAAGAAAACAGAAACATGAAATGCCTAAGAAGAAAACAAGAAAGATATCAGATGATCAAACTCAAAAGCAATGAGAGAGAAGAAACGAAAGATAAAGATGGAATAATCAAAACAGCAGAAAGGTTTTATCAAGACCTTATAGCACAAAGTAGCAGAAGAAGAGGAAAGAGAAAGACCAAAAAGCTCTAAAATTATAAACGAAGGATTCGAAGACACACCAGAAATCAATAGAGACGAAGTAAAGTTGGCCTTACGAAAAATGAAAAATAACAGAGCCCCGCGAGATGACGAAATACTAACAGAAATGTTAAAAGAAGGCAGAGAAGATCTATTCAGAAAACTTACTGAATTATCCAACGAATGTCAAACAACGGGAAAAATACCCACAAATTGAGAAAGGGCAATAGTGATTCTATTGTACAAAAAGTAGATAAATCGGATCTGGAAAATTACAGACCAATTTCGTTGCTGTCACAGGTGTACAAGATTTTCAGCAAAATTTTAACAAGTAGGTTGATGAACAAGCTTGATGATTACCAGCCCGTCGAACAGCCGGGATTACGAAAAGAATATAGCACTAGCGACCATCTATTAACTATAAGAATTTTACTTGAATAATGCATAGAGTATAACCTAAATATCTGCCTCACTTCCGTGGACTTTTGACAAGCGTTGGATTTTCTATAACATTGGGCCATAGAAAAATAATAATAACGCAAGAATAGAGCATGGTTACACAATGCTCCTGACATATACAAAACAGCAACATCAATAATAAAAATGCACGAAGACACAAGACCCATAAAAATAAAAAGAGGAATAAGGCAAGGAGGTACGATCTCCCCGAAGCTATTCACGCCAGAACTTGAAGACGTTTTCACAAAAATAGATTGGAACGACAAAGGAATACATATTAATGGTCGAAGACTCAACAACCTTAGATACGCGGACGACGTAGTGCTAATAACAGATAATAAAGAGCAAATGCTAGAATACTTAGCTCACGAATCAATAAAAATAGGCCTCGAATTACCAAAAAACTAAAATAGTCTGCCAAACAGACCCACACATGCAAGTTTTCGCTAATGCAATAGAAAATGTTGATCCATATATCCATCTAGGTAACGAACTCATGATAAGCAAAGAAAACGAAATACTAAGAAGGAGAAGACTAGGGTGAGCAGCTTTAGGAAACCTCTCCCACGTACTCAAAAACAAGAAAATCCCAATTAAATTAGGATCAAAAGTATTCAACCAATGTGTGTTACCGTACAGAGTACAGACTTGGACCATCATAAAACAAAGTATGGAGAAGTTGTGTATCACACAAAGCGATATGGAAAGGCAAATGCTTAACATATCTTTGAAAGATCGAAAAACGAATAAATGGATACGAACAGTTACAAAAGTGAAAGACAGCACTGCAAATATCTGAGTTAAAATGGAGCTATGCGGGACAGATGGCATGCATAAAGGATAAAAGATGGAACAACGCAATCGTACAATGGTGACCGTACTTCGGACACAGGGAAAGGGGAAGACCTACACTGGATAAGAGCCGCCCAAGATCGAGATAGATGGAATGCCATGAAAGAAGCCTATGTTCAAAAATGGACTCAATAAGGCAAAAGAAGAAGAAGAAGAAGAATAGTTCAGAAATGAATGCAAAAATAGATAATAATGTAAAGGTAATTTGACACAACCACCATTTAATAAATATTGAATATAATTTATTTGTAAGTTTGAATTTTACGCATTTTGGCTTTACTGGGACCATCAACGGCAGCATTTTTTGTATGAACACTATCATTTTTATTTTTTGTACAATTATTTAATAATATATTAGCAAATGTAGAAGAGAACTTCTTAGTCAAATCTTTGACAGATAAGCCGCAAATACGATCTCAAACACTCTAAAGAAATTATTATCACTTAAGCTTTTATCAGCAAGTACCATTAACACTTTCTTATAATTACACGTTTTAACAAACAAGTTGAAATGTGAATCATTCAAAATATACTGAAACAAAGCCTGTATATGGCAAAATATGGTTATAACAAATTCACTCGGTAAAGTTAAACATCCCCTTTGCAAACTATCAAAATAAGAATTACTTTCATCACCCTTACAATCTCTAATGCAATTTTGACAATACATGCAGATAAGGGTTTTGAAAACTGAACTGCTAGAAAAAACCGTAAGTATACAATGTTGTAACCCGATATATTTCACAACGGTGTAAATAACCAGTCGAGAACAAAGAATAAAATTCCTCAATATTATTATTTCGTGAATCGTCACCCAAAAGTTCCGTATCATTAACTTGTTATCTTTCACCAATTCAAGAATTTTTCTCACGCAAATTTTTTTGTCTGATTCAAGAAGCTGTTGAAATGAAATATTGTACAAAAATTGTTAAATTATTTTGTTTTACAAACGTAAACGCATAGCATACCATTGGAAAACGCGGTTGAGTCGGACTACTTTCGCTGTTGCCACATTTCTTACAGTACGGCTTGTAAGATAGAGACGGATTTGGTTAAGTACATCAAACGCGATCAAATTTGTTTGTAAAATTCGGTAGTTACACACAAAATAAGAATGAATAAAACATTACATTGTCTGAAAAAAAGGTAACAATTTCATAAATAATTATCTAATATTCCACTCTAGCTACAAATTGTAACCACAACAAGAAATAAAACGCATGTTCAATGTTTGTAATTTTTAAAATGAATAAATTAAATGTTAATTTAATAAAAAATTATAATAATAATACAAGAATATTTACACCATAGTAACACAACAAAACCAAACAAATAAAGTAGCTGCAATAATACTGTTTTCAATATCTACATCTTACATATCAGTCCTTTTTCATCTGTGGTTGTGAAAGCAATATTGCTAACACCATTTTGTTTTTCTAAATCTTTGATTTCATTCGTTTTCTTAATAGAATCATCATCATCTTTCTGCTCATAGTCGTATCTCGTTGCAAGCAAAGAGAATACTATCACATCGGCTAACATCAATCCAGCATATAAGAAGAAGGTTTTGGACTAAAATTTGTATATAAAACAATAAATTTTTAACATCTAAACAGACTTACTCTTTCATGAAAAGGCTCCACAGATTCGATTATAACGACTATAAGATTACCAAATGCTATAGTCAATAACCAGCAAGCTTGCAAGACAGACTTCATACTTGTAGGAGCCTGAGAGTATGCAAACTCTAAACCAGTGATTGAAACCATAATTTCTCCCATGGTAATAATGATGTATTGTGGTATTAATAGTAGAATATGAATGGAATTTTCTGAAGTTACAATGTGCTGCTTTAATTCCTGCCAATAAATAGATAAGTATTGCTTAGTTTAAGTATCTTTAATACTTACAAATCTTTGATCGTTTTTCTCAAATCCAACCAAAGCATATACGGCTCCCAACCTCAAATCTGTTGTAAAGGAGTCTTTGTTACCCAATTTTATAGTGTACGTGCCGGGTTTTAAATTTAAATAATGCTTAAATGAAGAATTTGAATTTTTAGCTTCAACGCCATTGGAGTCTATGAACGTAATATTGACTAATTCGTTTTGGGCAATACTTAATAAAATTCTAATTTTGGGATCACCATTTGTAGATTTATCTACATTTTCTTCTAATTCCAAAGCGGGGGAGTTGGGGCGATTAAATAAGTAAGTCGTAGCTTTTTTTTCGTAGACCCAAAACTTGCCAGAACTGTTTCCACATTCACCATTAGCTACATAATCAAAAGATTCTTGTGAAAGTACATTTATGTCGACATTAGTATAGTTTTCTCCTTTTGGAAGGATTATGTCTTTATCACTAAGTCGTCCCAGAGAAAGCTTTAGTTCACATGGAAGTGCATTATAAATACGTAATTGTCCATTGGTAGCGTGTGGAAGTATGGGTAAAGTTTTTTCTATACAAAGCGAGATAACTGCTGATATGACGAACGAGAGAGAGGCTAAGCAGGCTCCACCTACCATTCGTTGTAAAGGAGTTTTCAATATTCCGCATTTGGTTAAAAATGGGTAGATAACGTATTGGAATAGAGGAATAAACAGCAAAATCAGCAATGGGTTAACAACTTGCATTTGATCTGGTAATAACGTAAAACCACCAATATTGCCATTCATACGCCGGGCCATAAACGTCCAACCTGATCCTTGTTGATCATACAACGCCCAAAAGACTGGAAGTGGAATGAATAAAATTAAAACTTTCATTAAACATTTAACATCAGAAACCAGTTTAGTTCCATATTTTTCTTCTGCATAATCTAACCAGCTGTCTTTCTTCACTGCCTTAGATTTGCTTTTTGTAGCTAGCGCGTTCTGAAAGTAGTTGAGTTAGTTGGTAATTTCTTAAAATGCAAAAAACACTTACTCCAATGCATTGGCTCACTTTTAATAGGATATTTCCTTCGGGTTTTTTGATCGTGTATAGTGGTTTACCGACAATGAAGATAACTGTAAAAAGTATCAGTAAATACATTCTCGATACCTTATGTGAGACTTACCAATGGAGATCACCATTAAAACACCAGGAATTCCAAAAGCAAGACTGTAACAACTGTCCATACCAAAGCATTTTACGCCCTCTCTCAGAATAGGTGTAACGAATGTAGATAATAAGCTTCCAGAATTAATTGAAAAGTAAAAAAGAGAAAAGAAGGTTGCTAACTGAAATTCTTGCTCTGGTAACACAAACTGGTCACCTCCAAAAGCAGAGACACAGGGTTTGATACCACCGCTACCTATAGCTATTAGCACTAAGCCTACTAGTGATATCAGTGTTGCAGGAAGATGTAATGGTGGCGTCGCTGCTAAAGCCAACACAATATTTCCGATGGCATATATATACGAAACATATAAAATCGTTCTAAATTTTCCTAGTAAACTGTCAGAGACAATAGCACCAAAAACTGGAAAGAAGTAAACCATCATAGAAAAAACATGATAAGTGATTGTGGCGTCGCTTTCGGTAAATAAAAGAACATCAGCGAGATATAAACTTAGGATAGCTAAAAAAACATAAAATTAATTACGTATACACAATTACACTTAGCGTTACTTACTCCGCATCCCATAGTGGGAAAAACGCTCGCAGAACTCATTGCTGATAATGAAGAATACTGATTTTGGATAAGGCAGTTTCTGTAAAATCAAAATAGCAGGTATTAAAAATATTTCAGAACTAATTCTTAAACTGGGTACTCTTTAACAACCCGATTAGGAAGAAGGTTTGGATGAAGTGGTTCCATACCAATTAAATCCAATTGGGTTTGATTCTCCTAAAAAAGTTGAGGGGGACCTGAATTTTTTTACCATAAAGTTAAAAAAAATACTACAATTATCCAAGAAAAGTGAAATATGATTGATCAGCGATTCAGATGGATGTCGTTGATTGTACAATGGATTGATACTTATATTATAATTTATTATATTATTAATTTATCTAGTTCTTCCCGCAAAGACCCTATCAAAGATTAAATTTTGTATCTAATTCAAGTTAATTATTTAGAATAAAAATATTACCTAAATTGTAATTGGCCACATTTCGAGCAAACTGTAGGTAAAGCGCATGAAAGAGTAGAAATACATAAAAACCGGAAAGGATACCTTTTGTGGCTCATCAATTGTTTTCTACCTCTTTCATCTGCTCGATAGCCTTCACTTGTGAATTTTATCCTACTTGCCTCCTAATTGTTATAACTCGTTTATTTAACGATGCAATGCTGTAGGTATTATTTATGTAATTGCAGCGCATATTACAATGATAGAGTCAAAAATGAAATAAAGTGCAAGATTTTTGATTTACGGCGTAAATTTATTTGTTTTTTTTTATGGGAACTATATGTTATTTTTCCCCCATAGAAAAGCTTGTTCGTGTGCTTTTCAAGCATTTAAACAGGATATCATTTTCCATAACTAAAGAGCTACAGAACAAATACTGGAGTAATTGATGTATTTTATACAGGGTATAATACCTGAAGATCGTAGTTAGAAGCCATGGAAACAAACAACTTTTTTAAGTAACAAATTTTATTTAAAACGATATTTTAAAAATTTAAAGACTTAAAATCAGCATTTGATTTTCTAAAACATTTGTATTTACAATTCTTTCATATTTTGAAAAATAATCCCATGGATTTAAAAAAAAACATTTACATTGAATTGTCTACAACATATTTATTTGAAACATGTTTTCATATTTATCACTGCATTGGCGGTTGGTACTAAAGGGCACAAGGGTACGTGCCCACCCAACCACCAGGATAAACACAGAAAGAAATTCACATGTAATTCAGTGCATTATTTTATTTTATTATTTTTATGTTTTTTTATAACGATGGTATCAAAGTTTCCTTCCGCACATCAGGCGCGCATGCAATGCTAACACTCAAAACTATGTTCCAGTGAACGATCTGAACTGTACCTATTTCGAGTATAATTCGGGTGACTACGGTCATCTTGGCGATACGCGCTTATGTAAGCGATTTGAAGCACCGAACGGAACGGTATCGGTGTGTCTGCCGTAAACGTCTAGCTTAATAGAGCACACTGCGTATTGCGCGTGTATTTATGTATCAAGACTTAAAACATTTTAGCTTTAAATTTATATTATTATTATTTTCAATTTAGCAGTTACAATGGCTGATTAAAACACTCCAATTTTTGACATTTCCTCATATAAATCAAGATCGGTTGGAGATATCGGGATGCGGTTTTCACTAAAATTTAGCTGTTTTTATTACCTTTCCATTTAACTTTTTTCCGAAAATCACAAAAATGTGTAAACGCTGCAGATAACGCCCTCTAGTTTATTTACTTTAAACTTTTTTTTTTTTTTTTATGATTGTGGACCTGAACAGGCTAAATAAGGCCTATCGTGCTAAAGCACTCAGGAACACTTAGGAGGATGGATAGAGGGATAATGAATTGCCAATAGATGCCTATGAACAGCTACCTTAAATTTTCTCATATCATAAGTGAGAGGAAAACAGGAACTAGGGAGATCATTCCAGAGTTTAGAAGCCGTGTAGAAAAACGTGGATTGCGCCCGTTTGGTACGACAAGTGGAGATTTCTACTGCATACTGATGATGTGAATGAGCGAACCGAGTGTTTCTCGCAAAGATAGCCCGAGATGGTTTACCAAAAAATTTTCTTTAAAGGAGCGTAAAATACTCTTTCAAATGAGACAAAAATATTCAAATCGGTTGAACGGTTCAGGCGATATTAAAATGTAAATATTGACAAATCCTTTGGCTCCCCCCTCCCTTATTATGATATGTACGAAAAAATGTCCTAAAGCAAAATGGTACGGTATTACCCAAGCTGTCAAATGATGTTTTGAAAGTTACAGCTCACCGTCTAAGTTTCCAAGATAGCGTGAATTTTAAATTTCTTCATAGTAGCGGTGAAATTACGAACTTCAAAATAATTTCCAGCTATTTCTCTTGCCCATTTTACCTATAAGGATTTTTTCCCAAACCTCTAGGCCCTACCATTGTCGAGATACAGCCGCTCCGTGCCCTTATCCGGACACATATATATATATATATATATATATATATATATATATATATATATATATATATATATATATATATATATAGGGTGTCCGAAAAAATGTGGGAAATCTCTCGGATTTAGATAGAAGACGAAAAAATAACATGACAAGTTCCTATAAATTTTTTTCCACCAGACCCTCCCTACGGAGATGTGAGCCCCTAAAGGACGCCGCTGGAAATAACTTTTTCTTGAATAACTTTTAAAGTACTTGACATAATTTAATACAAATTCAGTATGATGGCCACTAGTAAGGGCCTCTTAAAATAGTATCCTTGAAACATATTTAGCTTGTTTAATTTAACAGGGCTGGACTAAGTTGTGCACTTTAACGCCTAAATTTTTAACACCCTGTATGATAAAGATTTAAAAAATATTTTGGGTGCTTTGAATCTTTCTCTAAAAAAAGGTATACTTGTTTAATATCGATAAAATTAACTATTTTCGAGAGAAAAAATAATAAACGAATTTATGTTTCATTTTCATTTAATTAAAAACTTCATAAGTGGGTTCAACATGGGCTCCGTGAAGTCTGATACACTGGCGAGCACGACGAATTGAGGACTGCTGTACCCGCGACAATAACCTCACATCACAATGAAACGTGGTTCTCTGTAAAAGCTCCTCCCTAGTATCAACCGGACTGGAATACACCAAGGTTTTGAGGTGTCCCCATAGGTAAAAATCTAAAGGCATCAGGTCGGGAAATCTAGGATGCCAGGCGATAGGTCCACCCCTACCTCTCCAACGGTTTAGATAGATGTTATTTAAGTGTTCCCGCACAGCAACGCTAAAATGAGGTGGTGCCCCATCGTGCATAAAGTACAAGTTTCGGCGGGCTTCAAGAGGTAAATGTTCTATTAAATCTTGAAAAGCGTTCTGGAGGAACTCCAAATAAAGTTGTCCATTCAATCGCGCCGGCAATACAAATGGTCCAATAAAAAAATTGCCAATGACTCCTGCCCAGATATTAACTGATTGAAACTGATGTTGATGATGCGAAACAATAGTTGCATGCGGATTTTGATCAGCCTATACGTGTGAGTTGTGTAAATTCGTGATACAATTTTTGGTAAAAGCTGCTTCATCTGTAAAAAGAATAGTGCTAATGAAGTTTTCATTATTTCGTTGCTGATCGGATAGCCAGTTTGCGAACTTCATTCTACGAGGAAAATCTCAGGAATCAATTCATGCACTTTTTGCAAATGATATGAGTATAACAGCTGTTCTTGAAGAACTTCATGAATTATTGTTTTCGGCTTATCAAATTGTGCGGCTAATTTGCAAATGCTCCGTTAGGAGTGCCATCTACAGCATTCAAAATATTTTCCTCTAATTCCATGGTACGCACTGATCTTGTCAGACCAGCATCAGTACTTTTTTTCTTAAACATTCCTAAAGTTATAAAGAAAGTCAATATTATTACCTTAGTAACCGAAATCACTCACCATTCTCTCTTAGACGTTGATCAACTCGTTGAAATGTCTTCTGATTTGGAATAGTACGATTAGGAAATCTCTCGTGATATAATCTTCTTGCTTCCAAAGCATTGCAAGAGGCAAGACCATACATGAGATGCATATCTGCATATTCAATAAAAGTGAATTCCCTATTTCGAATAAGTTAAAGTAAATTAATGTCGATCAATGTATCAGCGAAGTTCTAAAATGCAGGTTATTTATTTATTTCGTATCATAGGAATGTTTGACATATGTTTTTTGAATGAAGATAAATCAAATGAACAAGCAATCAAATTATACCTCGTGGGTCAATAAACTCACTTAAGTTTGCAACATTTTTTAAATAATTAATATGTTTAATTTGGTTTTCCTAAGTTATTATTAAAAGAGTGTTTTCTCGTAAAAATTCGAAAAAACACTGGCTTAATTTCTTTAAATAATTCATTAATTATGAAACATTAATTCGTTTATTATTTTTTTTCTCGAAAATAGTTCATTTTATCGATATTAAACAAGTATACCTTTTTTTAGGTAAAGGTTCAAGCTACCCAAAAATATTTTAGTCCATCCCTGGTAAACTAAACAAGCTAAATATGTTTCAAGGATACTATTTTAAGAGGCTCTTACTAGTGGCCATCATACTGAATTTTTATTAAATTATATCAAGTACTTTAAAAGTGATTGAAGAAAAACTTATTTCCAGCGGCGTCCTTTAGGGGCTCACATCTCCGTGGGGAGGGTCTGTAGGAAACAAATTTATAGGAACTTGTCATGTTATTTGTCTTCTATCTGAATCCGAGAGGTTTCCCACATTTTTCCGGACACCTTGTATATGTAGTGATTTTTGAACTACATCATATACGTATAATAAAAAATAATTGATAATTTTGGTTTTGAGTTTTTCTTCCACTCCGTATCTGCTTCTCAATTTCTGAGCTATGTTTTTTAACTAATTTTTAAATTAATTTTGTCGTTGCAAAATGAATTTTTCACTTGAAGATTTGGCCGATAAGTCAATAATTTACTGGGAAGCTAGAAAAAATGGTAGAGTGGCAGCTCGTTTATACCAACAAATATTCCGCAACGTCGAATTTCGCATTCGCGTTCAAGTATTGAAAGAGGACTAAAAAAAAACGGGAAAATTGTTAATTAAAGAAATAATGCAGAAAAGCAACGAACAACAAGGACTGGAAAAGGGATATAGTTATACAATATTTCTGAAAGGCCAGCTTTAAGTACTCGAACTCTAGGCCGTGCATTATAGTGGACAATTCTACTGTATGGAAAGTTTTAAAAGAACATCCTTACAAATTCGCCACTGTTCAAGCAGCAGAACCCCGGTACGTATGAAATTTTCAAGCTGGTATTTATAAAAGTGTCATGAAAATCGAAATTTCCAAAAATATGACCAGCACTCTGTTCGTAAACGGGGATGTCAGCATAAATTTTCAGTGAATGTGTAGGTGGGTATAGTTGGAGATTTTTTTATTGCACCTTATTTATACGTGGTTTCTGGAAGAAGTGCTAGTGTTGGCAAATGTACCTTTAAACATTAGACAACACATGTGGTTTCAGTACGATGGGGCATCTGTTTATTTCGCTGCAGGGGCTAGAGATTTCTTAAACATACGTTTTAGAGAAAAATGGACTGATCGATGTGGACCCTAGTTTTGGCCCCAAAGGTCACCCGACTTAAACCCTATTGATTTTTTTTATCTAGGAATGTGTAAAGTCCTTAGTGTACGAAACCGTCGTCGAAACCGAAGTTCTAATAGGGAGAATTCAAGCTGCGGCAGTATACATTCAGTCCAATACGGAGTTATTCTCAAAGACACATTTTTCAATGAGAAAACGGTGTAGAACGTGTTTGCAAGTAAACGGCCAACAGCTTGAACAACTATTGTAATTTTGTTAATTTTATTACTGTTGTAATACATTTGTTTGAATTTAATTCTGATCGCTTTTCCGGTATCCTGAGTTTTATTTTTATTAAATTGCAGCAAATGGTCTAAAAAATTAAGCCGATAAATAACTTGTATTTCTTTTAGTTATAGTATGCATTAAAGCAAATATTACTTGTTCAGCAAAACGCCGATGGGCGAATTATCTGCGACTTTTGTTTAGCAGCAAATCTCTACAACACTGTTCATTTTAGCTTTACAAAAGATTATTACCTTTTTAACTAAAAATGAACGGAGCATTTAAAAAAAGAAAAAACATTTTTTTTGCAGTGGAATCAAAAATAGGGGGATAAAAGCTTCCACTAACCCCGATAGCGCGCCACTGGTCAAATTTTTTTAAAGTTAGTTTATATCAAAATGTTGCTTTTGTAAAGAACATATTGATCATCAAATTTGAAAAAAATATTTAAAAGCGTTTTTGATTTATGGCAAACTTTTAATTTTGATTTCAAAATTTCAACACTGTATCTCAACACTTAAACCCTTAAAGAGTTCATGTACCTATATCAAAATTTATCAATTAGCGAGAGCTCTATTGCGTAGATTGTTGTCGGTCGAATATAGCAACACCCTGTATACTTATTTGATTTTGTATGAACATGGCAGGTCGAACTTGTAACAAAGTAGTTCAGAAAACAGTTTTAAACGAAATAATATAATGCGTTACAAAAACAAGAATTAACAGATAAAATTATTTTGACGTTAAATTGATTTCAAAGATTTCCAGAAACCAAAAATGTCTCATATGGGAAAGTTAAGAAAATGACCCAACAGAAAGTATTAAACAGGAACTATATTATTTTTCAATTAAAGCGTTGAGTGAAGGATTGCCTTCACTCAACGATTAAAGTAATAATATGGCCTTTAGTAAGTTTAGTCAATTAAAAAGTACCGTAGATCCTTTTCATTTCCTTTGGTTGTGATATTGTCTAAACTTTCGGATGTAATTACGGGTTTCTGAAGACCGGCAACCTAAATTAAGGATTGTTTTATTAGATACCATACTCTTGTATGATAATTTTTTAATTGTAGTATTTACTCTGCAACTTCGTAGTTATTAAAAATAATATTATCGTGTTTATACTTTTAGAAAGCACAACAAGCTGGTTTTTCAAGGAGAAAAACGGTATAAGTACGATTTCTATTAAACAAAAAACAAAATTGATGTATGTCATAACTTAAAAATCTGTAATTATACATTTTGGCTACTCCATCATAATCGACGCTAAAAATTACATGAATAGTATCTTTGCTACAAAAACAGATTGTTTATATGACCTACCATGTGATTTTACAGAAACAATGGTTACGTGAATGTTTCAAAAATACGTTACATATTGAATTTATTTTCGTTTGCCGAATCGTAAATATTCGGTAAATCAAACATTTTCTTGATTATTGGAATATTTTTATGTAATCTTTGGATCTTTACATGTTTGACATGATCGTTATTTGTTTGCTAGTTTGCTGGCTGTTAGTTTTTCTACATGGTTTCGATTACACACAATTTTTCAAATACATTTTCAATTTCTTTAAATCTTAAGAAACTTAATCCGCAAAACCTTGCAACAATGATATTTCTGCATTCTCCTACAATTGACTGAGTTACATTTTTTTAAGTTGCATGGTATTTAAACTAACTACAAGGAAGAAATAAAAACTGACAATGTCTTGCGTCTAACGGGCAACATTTTGAACATTTATTGTAAATTAATTTACATTTTGTCAAGAGCAAGAAATACTAAATAAGCGACTTTATCGTGTAAGAATGCACTGATAAGTATGTAGTTACTACCTCCGCAGTAAAAATTAGTTTTTTTTTGATTTACTCATAAAGTATTAAATTTTTACACTTATATTGTATATCGAATTTGAAAAAAATGACTTAGAAAATTTCTATTTGGCAAAAATGACTTTTGAATCACAAAATTATCAATTTTTATAATTTTTTGCAGTAACTTATTCAAATATTTTTCTTTATTTCAATTCTCAATTATTTGGTTTCCATGGTGACCACGAACAAGGAATACTAGATTTAAATATGTAGCTCATTTTTATCACAAATTTTAAAATTGGAACTTTTTTGATAATAAGTATGAAACTGTTACGTTTAGGCAAATAAAATTTTAAACAAACTTACCTTAATTTTTGACGTTAAATCGATCTGAGTAATAAAAAAAAGGGGTTTCCATTTGATTTTTTTGAGTAACTTGCATTTTTTGATAGTCAAGTTTAGACATTCATAATTTTATTTTTATGCAAAATACAAATGTCACTTTTTGCAGACTGTTGCAATAAACCTTTGCCTACAACACCTCAAAGTTTTATTCAAATTGTTTGACAGGAACAAAACAATTAACGAGTTATTACTAAGACCGCACCTGTCAGTTTTTTTGGAAAAATGTTTTTTTTTAAAACAACTGAAATTTCGTATCTAGTTTATTTAACAAACTTACCTTAAAATTCGACATAGAATCCAAAAATGTATTAATATACGGGGTGTTCCATTTAAAATAAGCGACTAAGTACCGACTTCCGGTATAACCGGAAGTGGTACGAACGTGAAAATATTTTAGATGCGTTAGCCCTAACATCATTACCCTGTCACCAAATTTTCAAAATTATAGTAAGTTTGGTTTAGCAGATACTCATAGGATCAGCTCCCAAAGGCGGACCCTGTATAACTATTTGTTTTAAGTCTGGGTAATCAATCTTGTATTTAACTTTGTTTTTAAATTTATGTAAATATAAATTAACTTCAGTACTGAAATACCCAACAAACAGGTTAACGTCTCGGAAAATCCGGTTTTTTTTTCAAATGTTCACCAAGAATGTAGCTTAACAAATGTTTGTTGAATAATAATGCGGTTATCGGAGTCGAACAAATTAGCTGTATCCACCAATAGATAAGAAAATGCGTATAAATACGCTTGTAATAAATAAACTCCCCGCTTTAATCTATTACGTCAGTTTAATTTACGTTATGCAGATACATATGGAATAGGTTTTTAAAGTTTCGCGCTTCTCTTATCCAATTTGCCATTAAACTATTAATGAATAAATTAATGTTCTGTTAACCCACATTAATCAAAATTCTAGATTTTTTTGTTCAATTATTAACCTATTATTCGCTGTGTCTGTTTAACCAGATAATCAATTGTTACTCAAAAAAGTATTGATTATATTTTGCAATAAATTATGCACGTAAGAACCATAAACGTGAGATTAAGGTGTAGTAACTATAAAAAATTCCAAAAATGCTGAGAAGGGAATAAGCAATTTAAATTAACATAACACAGTCTTTTTTTCTGTTCCGATTCTGTTTTATAAAATCAATTATTACAAAGGGGGGCGGAAATTAGCGCAATTTTTTTTATATTTAATTAAAATTCGAAAATTTTGGTATTAAAAAAGTGTGAATTAATAAAGAAATGTATCAATAAAATAAATCTATTAATATACAATGTGAAAGTGATTTGGTTGCTAAAAATTTGAGGTCAACATGAATACTATATTGTATAATAAGAATAGAAATGCATTATAATTTGAATCAATTAATTACCTGTGGGTGTGAATCTGGTAGCTTCATTTTTGGTTTAGGAGGAATAAATCCGCGAAAAAGCGCACAAAAGTATTAAAAATTAAAAAAACATCACAACACCCTTCTTATTATTTATATCATTATAAGTCTATTATGCCTCTAAATATTCACTAACAATAAAACCGATCTTGAATTTAAATAATTTTTGGAACGAGTATGTTAACAAGAGTAAAGCAATAATGTAACTGAAGTTACTAAGGTAGATACTCAATCTTATAATGAGCTGCAGTATACGAGCATTGTACACTTACAACTGCAAAAGTGGGACAGTACAAGTTTTCTGATCGACTAATGACGTACAGGTGATCGTCATCTACGAGACTCTTACGGGTTTTTCTTTTCCGTCAGTATTTTTGGAAAATTGCCAAATATTGTTTATTCCATTTTTTAACATTTATTTCAATTTACAATATTTAGAATATTTTTCTATTACACAAATATTAAATATTGCATAATTGTGTTGGGAAAGTAAAAATTCTGTAATCTGGTGTATAGTTGAAATTACTAGCTTGTTTAGCGAATTATTGAGCAATGCCCAAAAGAATGTCTTTTCCAGAATGGTTTTAATAGTATATAATCTGGAAACATCTAGTTATAAATCATCACTAAATATAATTATTCAAATTTTAAAACCGCGAGCGTTAGTTATATAAACAAATATTACTTAGTAGAATTGTAATTAATCAATTATAATTATAACGTAATGTTACAAAAAATTTATTTTGTTTTAGGTTCTTCCTTTAACAAGAATTAACCCTTTGTTACCGACGCGACGTACAAAAAACGCGGGAAAAATATATTTTGCGTGGCATTTTGACTTTATAATATTACCGTTAAACTACAAGGTGTCCAGAAACTCTCCTGCCAAACTATAACTACACATACTAGACATGATTTTATGTCGATTTAACCTGAATTACCTTAATCCAAAAATGCCTCGTAAAGGAGCTAGAGCCCTTTGAACATGGCACCGTCAGCCACTTTTTGTTAAATATCTCAAAAACACCGCTACGTAACAAGTTCAAAGTCGATAATGACAAACCGGCCACTCAAAACAAGATTTTCTTACTGCGATAGGAAGCGTCCACTTGGGGGGTTAGGGCCAATAGCTTTTTTTTAACGAACATTTATTTTAATGGATTTTACATCAGATTTAAAAACTTTATGATATTATCCATACAAATTGTGCTCTTAGTTGAAATCGCTATATCGTACCGTTTGCAAGAAAAATCAATTTAAACTTTTTGTGTTTCTGGCAGAAAATATCGTTTCATTACTAAATTATGTTTACAATGCCTAGTTGACTGCGTCAAATCAACAAAATACGACGTTACGTCGAATTGTTTTAATGTCGAACAGTTATTGTTGTATTAAAAGATAAAAATTTGTTACTTTAAATCAAAATGGTTAGTTTCTGGGAAGTACAATATAACGCTCGTGCAGCATAAGGAAGATACGCGGAAAAATTTCCTGGCTCAGTAGTTACTATAGTCGGCGCGGCCAAAGAATGCCTCGTGCCGCGCATGGATGTTCGTGCATTCGGCCGCACTCGTTAACGCAATAGCGACTGAAAGCATTACCAGTGGCGTCAGTGTCGCGTTTTCAATTATTCCTCATCAAACCACAAGAAATTTTAAAATATTTTATTTATTTGAATTACAAATGAACAGTAATAGTTTAAACATTTATAAAATAAAAAATAACCATGTTGACAAGTAATAAATTTTATATTTGAATTACAAATGAACCAGTTGAAACAGTTTAATCGCTTATGAAAATCAAAAAGTATAAGTTCGATTTTTAATTATAGAAACAGAATAGGCTGTATTTTAAGAGTATTATTCAAGATTTAAAAAATTATGATATTTCTTAGGTAATCAATTTTTATATTTCTATACACTTTGGGGAAAAGTTACTCAAACGGCGATAATTATCTACTATAATAATATTAAATACTACTAACAAATAAGTCACACAATCATTCATCACTAGACCAGCCACTTTCAGTTTCTGAATCGCCCTCCAAATTTATCACCAGTTTTTCGACTTGTACGTCAATCAGTATTTCGTTCTCTAAATTTTTTCCTCGTCGATTACCTTCTTACAGCACTTTTGCCAGTTTTCTTGAATAACAGCCTCTAATTCTTCTTCCAACAATCTTCTAACGTGGTTGAAGTTAAAAGTGGTATTTCTCTTTGCAACATTATTTTTCACTTGAGCCCAAATCAACTCAATCGGGTTTAAGTTCGGGTGATAGGGAGGTAGTCGCAGCACCGTATGTCCTTCATTACTTAATATACAATCAAACTTGTACGTTATATGTTCCTTTTTGTGTAGCTTAATTATTTCATAAAGTTGTGGTCTTTACATCAAAGGAGTGAACGGAATCTTTTTCTCTATTAACCACTTCACCATATCTGCCTTTTTCGAATTACCTGTTGGAGCAAGATCCACCTGAACATTATGGTACGGCGCATTATCAATAACCAAAACCAATTGTGGAGGCAAGTTTGGTAAAAGTTTCTCACGTAACCATTTTTCGTAGTTGCTACCATTCATCTCGTCGTGATAGTCTCCGCTGTTAGTTCCTGATTTAAATATCAGACTACAACCTGGTAAAAAAACCCATTTCACCTCCTGCATGTACCACAATCATTCTTGGTCCTTTGGAAATTGCAGACAGCAGTCCGTTAGTTGTGCCATCACTCCACGACGTTGATTCTGTGTGTCCACTATGAACATTTGTTTCGTCCATGTAGATAATTGGACGATTTAATTCTCGGTAGAACTGGTAGACATATTGATGTTACAAAAGAATACGAAGACGATGTTATGATGGAAATTGAAGAGAATCCTGAGATTAGCACCAGAAGACTCGCTGCTATGTATCCCAATATTTCCGAATCTGCCATATGGAACGTTATTTGCCGAGAAAACTTTCATCCAAACAATCTTATAAGCATATTTGTATATAAAACGCAGACACATTTCTATTACTAAACGAAAAATAACCATAACAATTCAATAATAATAAAAATAATGAAGCTTAATCTCGACAGCTGATACAGTAAAAGAAAATATTATCTTCCTCGTCCTACATGCAGAATGGCACCACTCCTTACAAGATTGGCACTGATTCCATTCCTCACCATGTTTGTCGTTGGAGTAGGGCTTTAGGCAATACAGACCTATTGCGTTGTCCTCATCGAATGAACAGGAAGCTTAATTTTTTTTCTCGAAATCATTTTCTTGATTTTTTTCTTCGTTTTTGCAGCTTCTTCCTCAAGGGCTCTTTTCTCAAGCGTTCCGGTAATATTGCTGTTGTTTTTTTCTTCCTATGTACGGCCCTTTTCTTGAGACTCTGCTGAACTTTTGGAAATGGACAAATTGTTTCTAGTAATTCTTTGGAATTGTTTAACACGTCCGTTTCCGTTTCAGTACGTGTTCGGTCCCTAATTTCATAATGAGTGGTTTGTTCAGACGTTGATGCAACAACAGAATTAATTCGAATCAGTTCAGAATCCTCAGGGAATGTTGTCTCTGCTAAGTTATCAAGGTTGCTGATCAACAGTACGTCAGTCGGTAACGATGGTAAAAGGCATGGTCTTGAAACGCTTCCCTGTTAAATGGAAATATTCTCGACACTTTAAAGCCACTCATTATATTAGTTGGTGTAGTAGCTTTTGGTAGGACTTCAGCTACCAACACTGGTAAATCATAGATTCCCATTGTTTGACCGGGGTGATTTTTCATACACGCGTCCATTGCACTGTTCACATAGGTTTTTATTGGCACATATACACACATGTCTAAAGGTTGTAACTTATGTTAGGTGTGAGGTGGGGATGATAGTAACATGATCCCGTTGTCTCTGAAAAAAGTTGATTGTTTCATGGCTCAAATGTGATCTATGGTTATCCAGCAGAAGAAGAATTTTATTTTCATGTGAATGTCTACTATGTTTGCCAAAATGTTTTGTATAAGTGAAGACGGATTCGGTGTCCATCCAACTGGAACCATTGGCTTCCCTGATTGAAGCTGTTGGAGCTCAAGTCATGAAAAATGGCTTGAACCGCTTCCTAAGGAATATAAACACAGGAGGAAGGGAATTTCTTATGGCATTCACAGCCACACAAACAGTAACTAGAGTTCTTTTTCTCCCGCTCCCATTTGCTTAGTGCCTTTAGCTGAAACAATTTTGCTGGATTTTTGCCCTGTGATAACCCCACTCTCATCAACATTATATGTATTGGCACTTTCGATTAACTCTGTTAAAGTTTACAGCTCTAACATGACATGAGGTTGTTCAATTTCACTTTTAATTTTCTGAATATATCTATGTAAAGTCACATGACAAATCCCTACATTTCTTGCGGGTACCCTTGCAGAGATACTTTTCCAAAACAAGGGACGCAGCCTGTTGCAATATGGTAGCAAAAAGCCCCCTTTCTGTTTTCCTAACTCGGAGTCGTGAAATATTCTGCAATACAAAATAAAAAAAGTTCGTGATCATGTATACTTAATGCTAGGGGGATAATTGTAACACGTTACAACCGTCTCACAGTTTGATGTTAAAACGGTCCCCAAGGTGCATTTTTTTACTTAGCAAGTAATGTAAGCATCACATTGAACCTTCAGGCGTAAATAACACAATACATAACGAGTGTGTATGCGAAATTTGATCGTAATTTTCCTACATTTAGTCATCGTCATCAAACTGAATAAGAAGGTAATAGTTTACTTACTGATAAAAAATTCAAGCACTTTCACGTGTAAATGAATGTAGCACAACTAACGCATTCAAACTGCAGCAATCAATGGTGTTCATTGTACCCTTCTTACAGCCGCAGTTGGCACTTGCTACAATTGTACCACGTTACGATTGTCCCCGGTCTCCCCTACTACACACAGAACTTTATACACGTAATATAATTTAGAATATGACTTGATTGACAATGGCATTAGAGACTAACAGAAAATAAACAAAAACATAATAAAAATGCAGATTACTTAACCATCACGTGTATTAATGAATGAGCTAAAAAGCGTTTATACATGGTTTATCAATTTACCTGATAAAAATTTGAATAAAGAAGAGAGAGACGATTAGTTTTTTCGTTACTAGAGTAGCCAGTAATTAGCATAAGATTGCTAGCATTAGTTGCTTGCAACTTCCAACATTCAGTACAAATTATGATTGGTTAAACGTACCGTATGGGAAAATTTGCAAACATTTCGTATTTAGTATTAAAACCAGGATATAGCAACACAATTATCCACCTAAAAATAATCTGAAACCAAGCTCCTAAATTAATTAACACATGCGTAAAATAAATATATTCACGTTAAATACTGATAAGGAATTGCATAAGAGAACAAAAATAACCCGTAAAACGTTATGTAATGAATCGCGACAGAAAAGTAATTTAAAATATCTTTTGTATTTAAGATAAAGTTGTTTTCATGATAAACAAACTTAAAAGATTTAAAAGATTACACCGGTAAATATAAACACCGATTTTCTTTTATTATTTTTTAATTAAAAATATGACGAATGTCAGAGTAAGATAACGTATTTTGTACTATGACTATATCTTGAATCCAAAAGTTAAAAACGCGTTCTTTACATTAACTCAGCTTAAAAATAGGTAAATGCTGGCATGTGAATGAGTAAAAATCAGTTTTGTAGGAATATAATCAGTTAATACAAAGTTATCAAAATAAATAAGACGTACGTACGTGCGATTTAATTAATTTATACTGTAAAATTGTATTCTGTATAATAGAAATGTAACCATACAGTACGCGCCTGTGAATGGATTGTATTTAAAAGAGAACACGTCAATCCCAAAGATAATATTAACATATATTTTTATTATAAATGTAATAATTTTTTTATTCACGTATATTGTCAATACAAACAGAATAAGTTTCATTCAATGACTTGCAATATAAAGAATCTAAAGTGTCGAAAAACTGCTACAGTGACTCCAAGATAGTAAAGGTAAAGTTTGTACGTTAATCTATTCGATACTATGTAAAATAAATTGTATTTCAAAAATTATATTAAAACGCTAACACATGTAAAAGAAGTAATTCCGTTATTTTGTATTCTGAGTTGACAAAGTTATCGGTAATTAGCAATTACTTCATTATGTAAACAATTATGTATGAAGTGGTATTTTTTTATGCCAACCTCTCCGTATGGCCGAAGTAGTAGCGTAGTGGTGACACGACCTGCTTAGCATTCGGGAGGTAACGGGTTCAATCCCCGTTACCGTCTACCCTGTATGAGGTTTTTTCAGAGGGCTCTCCTCATATACATGTAGCGGCATAGTCACTGCGTGTATGCACATCATGCGCGGCTACTTAGGCAAATGCTGAAGTAGTACTTCTCCCTCAAAACCTTAACTCCGTTCCTTCCGATCCTATACTGATCACACCCATTCTTAATCACACCATGCATACATACGTAATGTATGTATGTATGTATGCTGGGATTGTGACTGAAGGAGCTTGGAAAGCTCGAGCAGCCCGCCCACCCCCTTGAGGAGGTAATTAAATACGTGGCCTTTTCCATTTATTTAGCTTTTCCTTTTCATTTTCCTTTTCTTTTGCCTTTGCCTTTGCCTTTGCTTTGCCTTTGCCTTTGCCTTTGCCTTTGCCTTTGCCTTTGCCTTTGCCTTTGCCTTTGCCTTTGCCTTTGCCTTTGCCTTTGCCTTTGCCTTTGCCTTTGCTTTTGCCTTTGCCTTTGCCCTACCAAAAATATTTACTCAAAGTTCATCCAAACACCAATAAAATCTGAAGCTTCATATAAAAACCTTAAAATTGCAATAATAAAACTAAAAACTCATTACATATTTCGATAAACTAAAATTATTGTCTAAATATAAAAAAAAAACTGTTCAATGCGGTAATTAATTATTCAATTGAAAACGAAAAACACGTCAGAATAACACTAAACCGAATATTTATAAAAGCCTAAAATGTAATAAACGACGAAATTGGGGTTGTAACTCATAAGTTCGAAAAATACACAGCTCATTCTCAAACCAATAAACAAACTGATTACCGTTTTGGCAAATCCAGGTAACTGACAGCTGATCAGATGATTGCTATAAAAAACTCAAAAGTTGCGACTACTCGCAAAACTATCGTGTGCAAAACTCAACAGCTGATCGGTCAACGACCGATCTACTTTATAATCTACGTTACGGTATATCTATTAAAACTTATATTCAACTGCAACTTTATCAACCAGATCATAATGACTAATTCTAACTCTCAAATTTATTACGTTAAGACAAATTAAATAGTAAAGCAACAAAAAATAATCGTAATCGTAAAGTTACGTAAATCTACAATTTCGGTAGAGCCTCTAAATCACTCGATAACGGAATGTCATTCAGAACATCTGATTTAAATTTTGAATAAACGTAATTAAAAATAGCGTTGTGAGAAAGGAAAAAGATTACAATAACATCAAACAGAAATGAAATAGTACCATCTAGTCATTAACACCTTCGTATATTGCATTAAAATTACACGTGATTCCAATCAACAATGGGTGTGTTGATGCGGCAGTTACAAAAAAACACCAAATTTTATATACCTATAAATAACCTGAGGTGATAACTTGCAAGCTCATTTTCCTATATTTGTCTACTTTAAATTTTTAAATAAATCACACCAAAAAGGAGCAAATCGGAATAATAATAATAATTTCGTTGACCACATATTCTAACAAACGGTAAGATGTAATTTTAGTTAGCGTAATCAAAATAAAATACTGATAAACACCGTATTACAATTAAAAACTGTACTATACGGTCACTTCTTCATCTGGTTAACGTTAGTATGTACACACCCATAATTTTATTTACAGCTACTTTACTTTTATCTAATTAAAACTTATTAAAGCGGTACTATATGCAACAAGTTCGTGCTTTATTTGTTTGATCTACGCAGTATATGCGAAACCACCCCTTTAACCCGGAACTCGTTAACATTAATCCATATAACCAAAATGCGATAAAACAGTTCAACAGAATAAAGGTTTAGTACTTGAAACTTGATAATATCCCAACCAGTGGATACGGAAAATGTTCCCACGGCACTGTTCGGTGCACCCTCGCGGTCTGGTATACACACCCTTCCGCGTACATTGCGAAGTCGCAAAAAAAATATCAGCCTTTGCCTACATCTTGGACTAAAATGACCTTAGATTTTAATTCCCTTAAATCTGAATTAACCAACTACAGAGCTTCGTTACTTTAAATTAACATACGCGCGAAAAACGTTAGCCCCTCGGCACTAAATCGGAAAAGAATTGCATCATCCGTCAAAACTGCATTCCCAATGGTACCTCGTGTAATGTGATATGTCTATGATAACGAAACTTTACGATAATGAACCTTAAAGTAACGCATATAAAATCTAAACTCTTTATTTAAGGACTAAAATATTTATCGAAAAGAAACGCGACAGATTGTCGGCTACATTTAAATTCGCAAAAGATGTACCATACAACGTAATAATTTTATGCTTAATATAATTTTACATGATGCAATTTCAAATCCATTTAACAAACTTCACTAAAATTAAAAATAACAAGAACATTTATTTACACAAAAACTATTCTAACATTACTCTGTAACGCAAGCATCACCTGCGAATGTCGTCTTTACCTACTTGAAATTCCAAATTTTAACTTGTACTAAAAAAACTCTAACATCCTCAAATAGTAACTACAAAACAATTTTATATACATATCTTATATTTCTCAAATTACGTTTAATTTAATCGACATGAAAATTGATTCTCTGAATTTTTAAATACCGTACTCTGAAGGTCTTAACCATTACAAAAAAACTTTTAACCAATTTCAATACTCCATACGTAATACTTGGAAACAAAACATTCTAAACCTTTTGACTTTTTAACCAAAATTTCGAAAAACGAGAAGAAAAAAATCTGTAGTAATTTACTTAAAATTTTCACACCCGGTGACAGTTGGTCAGTGTATATTTAGTTGCGAATGCGGAAGATTGAGGGATATTATTAGACGTTAGCGCTTAAATGAGCAGGACTAGGTTTTTTATATCCTTTATAAAAAACCCTATTACGAAAACACATTGTAAAAACAGTTATCTAGATCAGAATGATATTTAAACTCAGATAGAAATTAATAGTCATAAATAAAATATGCTAACTTCAGATATTGAAAAAATTTGAGCTAGCGCTTAAATTTCAACATTAAATACTGCATAGGACATAATCGTTTAAGGACTAGGTTTTTATATCCTTGATAAAAATTAAAACAACCCTAATAAATATTAATAGCAGATTAAATAACATCTTTTCATTATGAAAAAGACACTTATCACCTTTACATGTCATCTATTAATCCTTCCCCATTATTAGAATACAATTTTTATGACAGGGGGGAAGCCCGAGAACAGATTCCCATCTTACAAGACTAGGACGCCTTATTAGAATGCACAATCTGTAGATGGGATTAAAAGAAATGTAATAATAATTATGCAATTTATTTGATAAAAACGGGCCCTAATAAATATTAATAACGGATTAAATCTTTGTATTCTCAGGTGAAAAAAATACGACCCCATGTGGGCACATATAAAAAAAAATGGCGACCAAAGGTGTCCCAAGGGTCACATCACAATGACGGATGGTGTCAGTGTACTACTGTTATATTATATGGCTAGTAAGTGTGCGCATTTTAAAATTATTCTTGACTATACAGAGTGTCCCAAAAAAAGCAGGGCAAAACAAAGTTAGTTTTTTATAGAACACCATGTATAATTCGACTTTTTAATTTTACGTGCAATTGTAAAACTTTATTTATATAACATTCATGCACGTAAAATGTACGGGTTTTGAACTAATTAGGATTGGATCCAAAAAATCGCATTTATAGGTGTAATTATGTATTATTATGTATAATCTTGTGTTTTGTTAGAAAAACTTTTATATATATACCAAGGAAAGACCAAGCTTAAGCCTATGTTCTAAAGAATAAATGCATAAATGTTACATGGGGTTCAAAATAAATGTTCAAACCTGCAAAACTGGAAATTAAAAAATGTCACTTTTCTGAAATAGAACATCCTATATATTTTTACGCTTTGTTAAAGAGAATCAAGAACCACTGTTTGTGAGTTATTTTGCTTTTTCTATATTATTCAATACTTTAATGGTTTTTCCTGTGACTATTTGCAGTAGCCACGAAATTTTAAAACAAGAGAGACAAAATGATACATTAAATACTTATCACTAACATAGAGCTTGATATACAATAAATAAACATTCTCAAGTCATTGGATAATTCAACAGTTACTAATGAGTTCGGCTTAAAATACGTTCGAAAAGGTGTCCATCCTACTGGATGCATACATTGAACACACAAAACTTTCGCTACCGAAATGCAACAGTTTGACAGGTCAAATACTTGTCACGTGGAAAATTGTTTTCATGGCTACTGCATTAAAATATTGAGTAATATAGAAAAATCAAAATAACTCAAAAACAGTGAGAAATAGGTATTTGGACATACTTATGAAGAATTGTGTGGTTTTGGATTCTCTTTAACACAGCGTAAGAGTATTCATGATGAGAAAAGCAATATTTTTGAATTTCAAACTTCTCAGGTTTGACCATGTATTTTGAATACCCTGTAGCATTTTTCTTCTTTCCTTGGTTCAAATATAACAATTTTTTTGGATAAAATTCCAATTATTTCAAAAACCGTTAATTTTACATGCATGAAACATATAAATAAAGTCGGTTAAATTAGTAAAGTTGGGCAAAATTACATGATAATTCAAATGCCGATAAGAAAATTCAACATTGTTGCCAACTTTCTAAGATATCTGAAAATAACTAAAAATTGTCCAAATTTTCAATCGGCTATATCTTTTTTAATATTCAAAATACGAAACAGTTACAAGAGAGACTTTTGATAGATATTTTTACCCAAAATGGGAAAAGCGAATAAAACATTTTTTAGTAATTATTTTTCGGGCTACAACCCAAACATACATTTTTTTAAATGTATGTCTCGTATCGAAATAAAATCAGTTGACTGTTATTAAAGTCAGCGGCGTACCATTTTTTTCCCGAAAAATTAGGTGGACCCACGGACGCCACTGGTATAGGTAGAAATGTTCCGACTACTCCAGAACATGCGCCATAGCGTATCCCAAATTGCAAGCCAGTAACTCAAACCGTTTATGAAATATTACAAAAAATGTTTAAAAAAATTAGAAATTGAACACTATCTTCGGGCATATGTACTTTTCTTCATATTTTTCGTTGTAGAATTAGCCCTTAAAGTTTGGCACGAAAAATGTGGGACATTATTGCGAGATAATATCATTTTCTTGAAAATTGGACTGCAATATATATATATATATATATATATATATATATATATATATATATATATATATATATATATATATATATATATATATATATATATATATATATATATATATATATATATATATATATATATATATATATATATATATATATATATATATATATATACATACAACGTGTCCCAGATAACATTACCAGCATGGGGATCTCGCTTATTATAAAATATACAGATTTGGTTAAATTAGATGAATTACTCCTAAGGATTAGTGAAAGTATAGGACACTCTCCATTTTCCAAATTTCCATGTGTTTTAAGACTTATGGCAAGAAAAAGAAAAATGTCAAATTTCTTTTTCTTGTAATATCTTTTTTGTTATATTAGACTGTAACGCCACCTCCCTCTTCGCGTTTTTTTACTGTTGAGTGTATTACTACTAATGAATAATTCTCACTTTTCCCTTTTCTAGCTCAGTCGGAATTTTGTACTTGCAAAATAAGGATCGGGGTTCGTTATTCAGGTTCTCAACACGTTGAACAAATAGATTACAAAGGTTCATATATATAACTTTATTTCCTATTTATTTTACACTTCTATATTATATGGTTATTTAAATTATTTAACTAGGATATAGATACAGGTAAATGTACGGAACTGTGACCCATGCTCTCGGGTACCAAATTGTAACGCGCGTCGCCTCCCTCTTCGGTATCTTTAAGTAGATATCCTTCGTCCAGGTATTAATGGTTAGGTGGTCCTCTGGAGTTTCTGTAATGTAACATTAATAGAAGGTTTGGGGTTTTGACTTTTAGTTTTCGTCCTTGAACGGTTTCAATTTATACTGGTTAATTGCCGAAATAAATAAATAATTTTACCTGAATACGTCCCTGTATAAAATACAGAAGCAGGTAGCCAGATAACGCGGTATAAACACGTGCGCGATAAGACACTGAGTTCAATACTCTGCCTTTAAAGAAATAATCAATATTTTAAAGCGGTCGGTTATAAGTGTATAATTTTATACCTGCTTTTCTTATGAAAATAAACTCATTCACATTTACATTCCATTTAATGTACGATCTTTAGTTAAATGAAAGCTTTTCGTTTATTTAGGTAGCTGGTGTACGGTAGCGGCGTATTATTTGTTTCCTCTTACGAGATTAATTTTAGTATACCGGTTTTTATTTAAACAAAAAAAAAAAAATGTTGGCCGTTTTAAAATATAAAACCATCGTTTTCTATTTTAATGTAAATTCTTTTCGCGTCTAACAATCACGATTTGACTTATTTAACACAAGAAACTATCAGATAGTTTCTGGTTTACGGGTAACAATCTTAGTACTTGTCAAAGGTGCAACTTACGTTTTTACGGTGGCGGCGGTGGTGGTTTGTTTACTTTGCAGGTGGTTATTTAATACTGACGGACACGTCTAGTGTTTACGGTTACGTTTCTATATTACTGGATTAACGGCGTTAACGAGGTGTTCAGCTTAATCTTCCGACGAGGTTTTAATTACAGGTATCTGGCGGTCGCTGGTACGTTTGTCGAGGTGTGTTGTGTTGTAGTGTTCGTGTAAATTTGTGTAGGTGGATTTCCTTCGTTAGTAATCTGGGCAAACCACCCGTTATACAAACAATAGGATCTCCGTCGGTCAAATGGAATGTCGGGCAACTACCCTTCAAACTCCACAGTGTAGGTGTGTATGTCTAGTAACAGAAGAGTACGTCTAGTAACAGAAGAGTACGTCGGGCTTACAACCCTGCATATCCCTATCACCAGGTATCTCAACTTACGTACTTTCACCGTTCGATCTCTGCAACTCTAACCTTTAACTTCGGTGATGCTATCAAGTCGCGATTTCTACTCGGACGGCGGTTACAAGCGGATGGTTTACAACAGGTAGCAGCCGGCGCGAACGCGACGATATAGCACACGGTTTCGATTCGAATTCTTCTGGTAGCGTGCTTCTCGTAGAGAGCTTCTGGTAACGAGTGAGTTTAACACAAGACTTCTTTAACACAAGACTAGACTCCTTTCAGCAGCGCGTGCCGCGTTTTTATATATAATTCGCGAGGGTGGTTACGAAACTTTTTTGGTGAGCTTCCGTAAGCCCGTATTGGTGGAAGATGTTCTGACGTATACAAACTTTTAAACGTTTTTGGGATTTTACGTCTGGAGGGTGGATGCATGATTAATTATTGTGCAATTTTATGCAACGTTATGAAATCTGTTTAACTTTTACTACAACTTCTACGAATTTTTATAATGGCTTGCACCTGTGCATTTAGCACGTCACGTTATCTTACTAAATTCCGTGAATCAGTACTGGTATTTTACTTAGCAAATAATTAATCATGATAGGAGAATTTTTATAAAGGACGGCGTCTTGCTAATAAACTTTTGGAACTAATTAAAAATAATAAGAAATCGGGATATCTGACGGCGTCCCTTTACAAGACATATAATTTTATTTGCACTTTCTTAAGATATTTTTTATGCAGAATTTAAATATAAATTTGGATTTTTATTTGCACTTTCTATTTTTTAGTTTCAACCCCTAAATTAAATTTTTCTTATGGAACGACAAGTCGGCTTTTTTTATCCTCTTTACAATGATATAGCACATGTACTATCTATTTTTAAAAACAACAAAGAAAATTTAAAAAAATGTATTTTATTAAAGACTCTAACAATAAGTAGGCCGTGAAACGTGAGAAAACGACAAATAATAGATAACAACAAGAGTTAAGCAGGTAATAGTATTGGAGATAACTATCCAATTATAAAATATGTTCAAACAATTGACCATTCCGTTCAAAACATAATTGTGCGCTGCGTAGTGTCGACGTAATTGCTCTGCGTAGTTTTTGGCGTTTAATGCTACCAAATGCTGCAAGAACAGCTTCACGAAGATCTTTGGCATTCTCAAATGTTTGCACGTTTACTCGATTTTTTACGTAGCCCCAAAGGAAAAAGTCCAAGGGCGTTAAGTCTGGAGATCTGGGTGGCCATAAAATCGGCCCTCGATTACCAATCCATGAATTTGGAAACCGATTATTAAGATATTCGCTGATAATGTTTGAATTGTGGAGTGGGGCGCCATCTTGTTGGAAGCAGATATTAATATTCTCAAAGTGATTGTGGCACCGTTTTCGGCAAATAAAATGATGTCAGTGAGATACAGATTTAGGATAGCTAAAAAACATGAAATTAATTACTTGTAGATAATTACAGTTAGTATTACTTACCTCGCATCCCATAGTGGAAAAAACGCTCGCAGAACGTTGCCGATGAATTCTTAGAACAATGTGATCCTTTACCTCGCTACTATGTAGAATTACTGATCGGCGGGAATCAAGAACAAGTTGATAATACGTACGGTCTTCGTTATGATGCAAACTTAGATAAATGGGCTATCGGAGATTCTCCGGTGGATATAGAAGAACCTAATCTAAATATAAAGGCAGAGACACATGAAGGCACTCCCGAACTATATGAACTGCTTATATTGAAATAGCCGAAGAAGAATACGCTGAGGGGTGAGACGGTATACGTTGATATTCTAGCTAAAACTAACGCGTATGGGAAGAATCACGACCCTCACGGAGCAATTATGGGCACTTAGTTGTCTAAATACCGGAAGATTATTAAGCCGCTAATCAGCACGAAACGTTTCGGTTCCGGCATCAGGAAGAAGTTATCGAATAGAGTGAAGGAATATGTATACTGGAATACTCCTCGCAAACTTGTTGAACAGCTCAGGCTGTTGCGTGCATCGAAAGCAGCAGGTCATACTAGACATGATAACGAAATCATTCGTATTGAAGTGGAGCTCCGAGAAGAAGGTATAATTGCATACTAATGTCTTCGATAGGTTCAGACACTCCCATCGCATTTAAAACATGCAACTACAAATATCACATTAACCTGGGATGATAATTACGATATGCAAGGTAAAAGACTTTGCAATGTCTTTGAACCCATCCTAGAAGATGATGTTGCTACTAGGAGATACGTATGTAAGGCGAATTTAAAATTGACCCAGGACGGTAATTACGATACGAAAGGTAGAAGAGTCTGCAACGCCGTCGATCCAATTCTAGATGCGGATGTAGCCACCAATAAGTATGTTTATAAGTGCAAGGAAGATCTTGAGATCGATTTATGGATTACAAAATTATTGGTTGAGCGGAACCAGAAACTTGAGGAAAAAATTAATCGCATATATGGTGATATAAGCATCCTTAGCAGGGATATTTATGTCATTGAGAATAAATTACATTAGCAGTAATGCCTTTAAAGCTAGAGGTTGCTGAAAAATTGCGTAAATCGACACGGAAGAATTTCATAAGGATACGAACCATCGTTAAGCATCGGGATGATCTCTGGCAGACGGATTTAGCCGCATTTATTCTGTATGCTAAAGAGAACCGCAACATAATTATATTCTAACAGTGATAGACTGCTACTGTAAATAGGTATGGACACGCCCTCTAAAGTCGAAGAATACCGACGAGGTTTGTAATGCGATTACTTCCATTTTGAAGGAGTAACTTGATTACTTGAAATAGGACCAAGGACGTGAATTCTATAATAAACATTTTAAAGAATTGATGAAGAGTTATGCAATACATCATTACTCAACGTATAGCGTGAAAGAGACAGCCATTGTTAAAAGGGTTATAAGAACGTTAAAGAACATATTATACAGACGATTTAGCTTGAAAGGTGGTAAGCTGTGTTGCAGGAAGTTACTTCTGAATATAATAATAAAGTGCGATTAGAAAGAAGCCTGAAGGTGCAACATCAACATACTTACCGATGTTTCATTATATTAAGGTAATGGGGATTGTAAATTTTTAAATTGGCGATTACGTCCGGATTTATAAACATAAATCAATATTTGCGAAAAGCTACACTCCTAACTTTTCCACTGAACTATTTAAGGTTGCCAAGGTGAAGGTTGGTAATCCCGTTACGTATTTACTGGAGGATCTAAAAGCTGAACCGATACTAGTTCAATTTTACGCTGAAGAACTACAGAAAACAGCTCATTCGGATATATTTCTCGTTGAGAAGATGTTGCGGCGTAACTATATGTTCGATGGCTTGGTATGGATAAAGCACATGATTCCTGGATTAATAAAACAGATTTTGCATAACACGTATATATTTTATGTAATAAATAATTTCTTAATCTAAGTCTATAATATAATAATTTCTTAACCTATAACATAATAATAATGATGATAGTTGATTTCTTAACCTAAATCCATAGTGGCGGGATATTGCAATGTCCCAAGGCAGCATATCGATGCCATTAGGCAGCAAATACCTCTTGCATCCAGATTGTTGAGAGCGACTTTACGGTGTTTTATGCTATAAACCTGGTGGATTTTCGATATGATGCTGCTTTGCGTGATATCCCCTTATTAGACATTTTAAATAATTATTAAAATAATCCTATCTTTAACAACGTAATCTCTAACGCCTTTCAACTTCCTTACCTCATAATCCTTAATCCTAAAGCTATACATTTTAGATGCCAAAGCCACCTGTTCAGTAATTATTTTACCACTAATTTCATCTTTCATCAAGCCAATTACTTTACTGTTGCATCTTGGAATGTTATATACGTTATCCTCAGGATAATCGAAAGTATCGAACTGCGAAATATTATTTCGTATAAGATCATCCGCATCCTCATACTGCATCTCGTACACAAAGCTATTGGTATCCCTATGTAATAATTTCATGCACTCATCGTTGAACTGACGTTGCACGAAATTATAGTGGAAATAGTACATTAATGCTTTAGATATGTCTAAAACAGTCATTCCCACATAAAGTAGCTTATTAAAGCAGATTTCCACCTTAGATCACTCGATAGCCCTCAAATCCTCATCAAATATTTCTCTGCTGTGGAAATTCGGTTGGGAAATGAAATAATTGGCTCCATACCTGACAAGTTTAATAATTCTGTGATTTCTTACATTCACCATAGTTTTACCAAAATTAGCGTTATTCAACAATTTGTATAGATTTTTCTGAAATGGGTTAGAGGATTCTGCTCGCATCCTTGTATTTAAGTCTATATATGATTTAAGCCAACGCGATTGATTGAAACTAATTGAGTGATGAACTTTCTCAAGTACAAGGCCAGCTTGAAGGCATTGTTTCAAGTTACGGTAATGAACGACATACTTAGTCTTAGCATTCAGCGCTGCGAGTAGTTTCCTATTTTTACCACCAGGTGGAAACCGTGTTCAATGCAGAGTGGAATGTATTTATCACGATCATGCAAATTGATCCACCTCTAGGATTAATCCTTTGCCCGCATTATTCGGTAAATTTAATGTCGCTTCAGGGGTTAATAAATAAAGGATCGTAATCATCCATAAACTCAATATTAGCATTGCTATATTTAGTACGTATCGTTCCTTCTACATTATCCTTATTTAACCCTTCAGTCTTACTTTCCTCGCAACTGTACAACTTTCCGAAATATTTTTGCCAACATTTCCTCACTTCATAATATTTCATTGCTCAAAATCATTCTGCATTTTTCCCTTCCACAGTCATCATTTCCTCTTTACTTATTCTCACTGCCTCCTTCGTTTCTTTGTTTCTTAATCTCATAAAACCTCATACAATCGCTTTTCCTCAGTCTCATTTTTTCAGCAATCATTGCCATGTACGCATATTTTTTCTCACATATTGCCTTTTTTACCGCCTCATTCCACCAAGCGCATTTTTTCTGTCTACCTACAGTCGCTCTTCCACATATCCGCACGCACAATTGACAACAGAGTTTTTTAAGCTTATCCATGCACTTTCAACGTCAGTGTCATTTATTTGTTCGTTCCACATTGTTTCATTCCAATTCAACTCTTTACTCACAGCATCTGCGTATTTAATTCTCGCACCATTATCCACTAGTTTGTCTACTCTAATTCTGGATGTTCGCACTACGTCTTCTTTCCTTCTCCAGACCCACTTTTGCCCTAAACACACTCGATACAATCAAAAGTGGTCCGATCCACCGATCCGCATTACTATTGTATCTTTCACCAGGTTTCTAAGTCGTTCATCATACATTATCAAGCCTATCACACTTTTAGATTCACCTCTTTACCATGTATACATATGCACATTGTTATGTTTAAACCACGTATTGGATACAAAGAGGCTTCTCTCCACACATATGTCCATCAGTTGTTCACCATTCTCACTGACTCTTTGGTCTCCGAAATTTCCTAGAACGCGTTCAGTATGGTCTCTCTGTACACCCACCTATCCGTTCATATCCCCCACCATCATTACTATTTCGTTTAGCTTACATACATTCAACACATTCTCTACTTCATTCCAGACGTTCTCACGGTCCTGGTCTCTTTCTCCATTCACCGGTACATAGCATGCAGTAAGAAAAATTCTTCGAAACTCCACTTTCATTCTAACCCACATTACCCGAGGAGATGCCAGTTCGTATTGTTTAACACATCTTTTCGCTCTTTCGCTTACGATCACCCCTTTTCCGCCATGCACTTCTGTCTCAACTCCTGACCATAGTGCTAGGATGCCATCTTCCATCCTCCATCTCCACAGCATCTTTCCCTTTGCGCTTTGTCTTCGGTATACACAGAATATCAAGCTGCCTTTCGTATATTACATTCGCAATTTCAAATTCTTTACCATACCTCTAACATTCTAGGCACTGACTCGCCATTCATTCCTTGTGCAGTCGTCAGCAAGAGGGCCTGTCTGTTTCGACCGTGACCGCCAGGTCGACCCGAGCATTGTATTGTTCTCTCGAGTAATACCATAGCGAGCAGACCAGTTACTAGCCAAATCGTGCCCCGGACGTTGTAGCATTCCCTACTAACGTTATCGTCCTACGATCGGACAGTTATTTGTCTACTACCTCGATATGTAAGGAAGTAAGAAGTAGAAATATACACAGAGTCAAGAAAGATATAAATAATAGATCGTATATTTACTGTAAGAATATCTAAATGTACATATATGCATATATATTTTTTCACTTACATACCCTTCAATCACATCACGCTTCAACCAGACTACCTCCTACGCGATTACTGGCTCTCGCGCAATCACCGGACTTGCTGTTATTTATTTGCGACCAAATGTTTTAATTATTTTTAATTTATAGTTAGTTCTTTGTTATTTAATTTAATATTTATTTATCAAATCTGTTTTATTATTGTGGCGAACCGTGACAACTTAAACGTTTCCATCCTCTAAATAACTTATTCTTATTAGTTCTCTGTAATTCATTGTTATTGCAAGAATGTTTACCTGTTTGAGTTCAATCCTTAGAAAAAAGGGTGGTATTAACGCTTTAAGTCTGTTACATGCACAAGGTACGGTCGTAGCAAAAGTAAAAGGTGTGCCGTAACAGCTAGAAAGGAAACAGGTCGGAAGCTCAATCGGTAGGTTACGCACTTGGACGAATGGGCGTGTGGTCGGCGTAGATACACAGATAAACTAAAAGGCACCACTTCATTTATGTTTATATCGCCCTTAGATCAAGAAAAGGGCTACGATACAGTAAGAGAGGCGCTACAGTTAAAAATACGGTTGGACACAGTCCAAGAAGGGAAAAGGTTCGGTCAGGATATCGCTCCTAGACCGCAATAGTAAAGAAAACAATTATTAGTAAAGTAACACAAATCTGTTTAATCGTTGTAGATGTAATCGGTTGTGATAAAAATAAACCCCAAAACTTAAATCTATTACAAATGGTTAACATAAACTCACCAAAGGCATACTAGTAGGAATATCCCACTGCGTTGGGATAGTAAATAAACATTCGAACAATGGACATCGTAAATCGAGATAGCTATTATTCAGCAAAACAACCCGAAAATATTTAAAGTTTCCGCAATTTGATAAAAAAATATTTTGTTTAACAAAACGTTCACCTGAAAAAGCTTTTACTGTATAAAAGCAGACCAACGTCTTCTATTCATTCGATTGTAAAAATCGCCTGCGCATAAACTGTGATTTAAACTACTGATTTTTCTGGTCGGCCTTCTAGCGGGCAAGCGCGAGCATTGCCCCCATTGTCGTTCTAAGCAACCTTGCGACTTTCGAATACATATTAAAATACGAGTACCGAATAGGTTAATTGAAGGTAGTATTAATTCTATTTTCACAGAAACGTTCTAGAATTCAGTAGCAGGATGACTGGAGCATAGAACAAAGCCAGACCAGGCGTCCCTCTAAAGATTTGTTTTATTTAGTATTGTACATAGCTGTTTAGTGTTGTAAAATTGTTTCTCGTAGGTTAAGTGTGAAATTATTAGAGTGTAAAAAGGAAGAGGTTAGTATAAATATAAAACCCTTATATGACTATAATTCAGTATGCACGGTGATCAACCCCAGCAGAAGTAAACGAACTCCGCCCCTTTTTATTAATTAAAATTCGATTGAGCTAGCCCGAGGCAAATTGAAGTAACAAAAAGTAAAGTCCTTTCATTCAAAGAGAAGGGGGTTACAAACATATAGCTTCTTCATTCTTGATTAATTTCAAATCCTTCTAAATTAAGCTTCAAATAATTATTACTTTTACTAGATCTTTTGTAAATATACAGTCAGTACCTTTCCATACAACTCATTTTAAAAATAAAGGCTTCCTTGTTTATTATTTATATACGAAATATGTAACAATTAAACGCTGAAGACTAAAAATTACGCAGGCTAGACTACTGTTGCCTTTGATGCGTTACTAACCTCAAGCTTGTTCATTTCCCTATTCATTTCGAACTCCAAATCTTGTTTTAATTCTTTATTTTTTTTTACAAATTCTTCCAGCTTCTTCCTTTTCTCTTCTACGCTTAATATGTTTCCTTTGATTGACGTAGATATGCATGTAATCGTAAAAATAGTTTACATTTATTAGGTGGTAGGCATGTATACTCCATGCCAGCCGGGAAGGTACCACCACCCTTACCATGGGCTCCTTAATATTGGGTCTCCGATTTTCTGAGCTCGGTAAGGGCTGCCGGTTACCTTTTCCATCATCCTCAATCTATTCTCATCCTTATTCTTCCTTCTCGCCCTCACTTTCTTCCTATCGGATTAAAAGTCCCAAATTAAAAAATAAGATGGCTGTGGTTTCTAGGGTTATAAATTCCGGACGTAAAATCCTGCCCCATTCGGATGTCCGGGAGGGCAGGGCCCAAGCGACCTCGGTCATCGAAAGTATCAACTTTCTGATTCACTACTGCAACATCCGCGGTATCAGGTCTAATCTTAATGCTATTCACCAACATCTTGAACAATTACAACCTGATATATTGTTTCTATCTGAAACACAAGTCTCCTCTGAAAGCTCGGAGTCACCCGACTTGCAATTTCCTCAATACCATCTTCACTCTAACTTTCGATATAAAGGAGGCGTATGTGCCTACATCAAGGACAGAATTGCTTGCAAGAGGGTTTCTTCCTTAGAAAATAAAAATTTTGACGTGATTTGGTTTAAACATTCTGGTCCTAATTTTGTGAAATTCTACTGTTGCATTTATAGGTCTCCTAATGACAACTTTCAAGACTTCTTCGATTACCTTAGTATGAAAGTTGACTATCTCTGTCTCAGTTTCCATCTTGCGATATCTCATTTGTAGGCGATTTCAATGTTCATAACTCTAATTGGCTTCAATTTTCATCTACTACAAATCCCGCTGGTCATAGTGCAGAAACATTTGCTATTTCATGTGATCTCACACAAATGATTTCTGAACCCACAAGAATCCCTGATAACCCTAACCATACTCCACATCTTCTAGATCTCTTTCTTACATCAAACCCTCTTGTTTATAAAACTTCCGTTCTTTCGCCTTTAGGTCTTTCCGACCATTGTCTAATAAAAGCATTTCTACTGTACCTAATTCCACTGTTGTTCGCAAAACCGATAGAACCTTGTGGTGTTTTAAGTCAGCTCGATGGAGTGATTTACGGGATTTCTTTGCAACCTTTCCATGGCGTGAATATTGTTTTAAGTCGTCCTCTTCTTCGGACATCGCTCTTTCAGTATCTGAAGTCATCCTCATGGGAATGGAGTTATACATTCCGAAAAAACAGTACCGTGTAGGTCATTCACGTTCCCAACCCTGGTTCAATAAGGCTTGTTCTGATGCAATATCTTTAAAAATAAATGTTACATTAAATGGAAATCTAATAAATCGGTTGACAGTCATGTAGAATACGTTGGTGCTAGAAATATCTGCAAAAGTGTCATCACTAAAACTAAAAAGTTGTTCGAACAACGAAAATGCAATGAACTAGCTACATCTCCTTTAGGCAGTCGTAAATTTTGGTCTTTAGCAAAAGCCATTAGTAAAAACTTTCGAACATCTTCATTTCCCCTGACATCTATTGACGGATCGGTAGTTGCTGATTCTGTAGACAAAGCCAACGTTTTTGTGGATTTGTTTGCATCAAACTCGTGTCTCAATGATTCTGGAAAAGATGTGCCCCTAGTCAACTCTTCTTCATACGTTATGAAACCAATTCATTTTCGGTACAAGCTCTTGGAATCGATCATCAGTAGGCTTGATCTCAATAAGGCGACTGGCCCAGACGGTATCCCAGCTATTGTCTTAAAGAAATGTTCCCCGAACTAGTACCAGTCCTATCTAAGCTCTATACGATCTCTATATCTTCTGGGGAATTCCTTCATCATGGAAGTTAGCAAATGTTCAACCTATTCCCAAAAAGGTGATAAGACCGATCCCTCAAATTACAGACCAATTGCCATCACTTCCATTTTGTCTAAAATCATGGAAAAAGCCATCAATCAGCAACTGCTCACGTTTCTTGAAACTAACAAACTCCTTAGTGACCATCAATATGGGTTTAGGCAAAGTCGTTCAACAGGCGATCTTCTTTCATATGTGACCCAAGTTTGGAACAATACAGTAGAGCAGTCCGGTGAAACAGTTGTAGTCGCTTCAGATATCTCAAAGGCATTTGACCAAGTTTGGCACAAGTGATTACTTGCCAAACTCACCTCGTTTGGGTTAAATGATGCGCTCATCAACTGGGTTTCTAGTTTCCTTGATGAAAGATGAATACGTGTCGTAGTTGATGGCTTTTTTTCAAAAGAAGTTAGCATTAACGCGGGCGTACCACAGGGATCCGTTATAGCGCCTACACTTTTTCTGCTGTACATAAATGACCTTATTTCTTCAACAACTAACCTCATCCATTGCTTTGCTGATGATAGCACTCTTCACTGTAGTTCATCTCAGTCTACTCATAGTGATAATCCACCTTCTATGTCAATCAACAATGACATTCAACGTATTCTCGAATGGGGAAGCAATAATCTAGTTAAATTTAATGCTAGCAAACTCAGTGTTGCCTTGTGTCCGCCAAAAAAGATCGATCATTGTCTGTTGTAAGTATGAATGGTTCAGTTCTTAAGCTTTGAGACTCTATTACTCTGTTGGGTATGACTGTATCTTCAAATCTCTCATGGCTTGACCATCTTCTGTCAACTACCAAAACAGCTGCTCGTAAAATATGCTTTTTGTAGAGATCTAAGCAGTACTTTACCTCTCGACAACTCCTTCTGCTGTATAAGGCCCAAATTCGGCCTCATCTGGAATATAATTCTCACCTCTGGGTTAGCGCTCCACAATACGCTCTCAATATCGTTGATCGAATTCAAAAGTGAGCGATTAGGCTTATAAATGACCCGTCCCTAACTTCACACATACAGTCCCTTGAGCACCGAAGAATGGTTTCAGTTCTTTCTTTGTATTATCGTTATTACAACGGCTATTGTGCTGCTGAATTATATTCTTTGATACCATCTAGGGCTATCTTTGCGAGAAACACTCCGTTCGCGCATTCACATCATCAGTATGCAGTACAAATCTCCATTTGTCGTACCAAACGGGCGCAATCCACATTTTTCTATATGGCTTCTAAACTCTGGAAGGATCTCCCTAGTTCCTGCTTTCTTCTCACTTATGATATGAGAAAATTTAAGGTAGCTGTTCATAGGCATCTATTGGCAATTCATTATCCGTCTGTCCATCATCCTAAGTGTTCCTGAGTGCTTTAGCACGATAGGCCAAATTTAGCCTGTTCAGGTCCACAATCATAAAAAAAATCACATAATTAAAGTAATTGTGGTTGAAAGTTTATTAGTGTTAAATAAAAATTTATATTAAAAACATCTCTTCATTACGGAAAACGTAATTGGTGCTGCGAACAAGATTAGCTAAACGGAAACCTTCAGTAGTTAACCGATTTTCTTCAATACTCTTAGATATCAAGAAAATTGTGTACGATAACCTGAGATTGACTCACCTGCAGAGCAAATTCGAAAATTCAACTACCCCAAGTACCAACAAGCGGAGTCAACTGGTACTTGTGATCGTCTACACAACTTGTTGAAAAGCAACCGAGAACCGCCTCCCAGACATCTTTAGACGATACTGTTCACAAAATTCCTGTAAGTCCGTTTTTAACTCTAATCCTTTAATTGTATATCGTTGCTCAATTGTATTATCCAGAATTATTTAAGAAAGTTCAAAGCAGGTTTATGTAGAGAGATAAATCACCTATTAGAAAAAAACTCAAGTACATTAGACATGGTTAACGTAAATTTTTCTTAATTAAATCTTGGTAGAGTAATCGTTCCTAGTTTTGATGGGGGCGACGAAAATCTGTTTTATTATATTAGCCAATGCGATACATTTTTATCGACTTATTCACTACAGTGGGATAAGAACAAACTTCTTATAATAAATTAAATTTTGAATTATGTTGTTCGAAATTAGTAGGAACAGGTAGGGAAACTTTAACAACAAATAACTGTACGACTTGGTCTGTTAAAACAAGCACTTTTAAATACAACAACGTAGCTAAACGGTATTAGAAGTGGCTTAATGACATGTTCTCAAAAATTCTATGAAAATTACGAAAGTTATTATGAAAAATTAGACACAAATGACAAAAAATCCTAGATAGTGAATAGGATCAAAATGTTTTAAAAAACTGAGGTTTTGCATTCATTATAAATATAAGGTTAAAGATACGTTTTGTGCAAGTTTACTTAAACTCTTTTCATCCGGAATTCCCATGAAAACTTTTGACTCTTTAGAACAATGCCTTATTCAAGTTGGGAATTATAATTTACAAAATCAGGCTAGCCCCTTAACTTTATGAGCAATAAGCACTCAAATATAAAACCTTTAAACAAAAACCACTCAAAACCATGTATGAGGTCCCATCAAAACACTTCATTTCAAAGCCCACAACCCCAACGCTATAACTACGCGAAATACATCCAATAATAATCGAAGTCAACACCGTAAATTTCAAAACCAGTTTAAGTCTACAGGATCCACACATTTCGTTTCAACCGAACTCTGGAATATAGATCCCCAAGAAGAAGAAAATTATGACCATTATTATAATAATCAGGATCACTAGCAATCTCAATACAATGAACACTTTTTGTAATAGACTCTGGAGCTTCTCACTCTACAATAAATCCAAAAATTGCAAATACTTATTTCAAAAATTATTTTTTTGAAAAACGATTTACCGTCAAAAGTACTAAGTAATCAAACAGTGACAGACGACTCTAATATCTCTTACCCCTTATTTCAAGAATATGGTGTAAAATGCAATATTAATTTTCACGTTTTTCAATGGCATGACCATTTTGATGCCTTACTAGCCAGCGAAGATATTGAAAAATGAGGCGCAACTATAAACTACCAAAGCCAAATTTTAGAAATAACCCGGAACCAAAATTCCTTTTTATTTAGGACTAAATCCATTAAGTTGTAACAATTTAATCAAACTAGAGAAAATAGAATCAAAGTTCCGGTGAGCATTAAAGAAGGTTCAGCAATATTACCGGAAATAAAAATAAACCAGAACTTCATTTTACCCGAATGTATTGCATACGCGAAAGACGGATTATGCGAAATTCCTATGCAGGAATCGATATTAATTTTCAACAACAAATTGATGTATACCTTTTACTGATAGGTTATCCTCATAGAAATTCTAAAAATTATGTAATTTCTACTAGAATAGAACACCTTAACTCGGAAGAGAAATTTCATGTAATGAACTTATGTAAAAAATACCGAGACGTATTCCATAACGAAAATCATTTCCAAACAGACCCACACATGCAAGTTTTCGCTAATGCAATAGAAAACGTTGATCGATATATCCATTTAGGTACCGAACTCATGATAAGCAAAGAAAACGAAATACTAAGAAGGAGAAGACTAGGGTGGGCAGCTTTATGAAACCTCTCCCACGTACTCAAAAACAAGAAAATCTCAATTAAATTAGGATCAAAAGTATTCAACCAATGTGTGTTACCGTGCAGAGTACAGGCTTGGACCATCACAAAACAAAGTATGGAAAAGTTGTGTATAACACAAAGAGCTATGAAAAGGCAAATACTCAACATATCTTTGAAAGATCGAAACACGAATAAATGGATACGCACAGTTACAAAAGTAAAAGGCAGTACAGGAAATATCTGAGTTAAAATGGAGCGATGCGGGACATGTGGCACGCATAAAGGATAAAATATGGAACAACACAATCTTACAATGGTGACTGTGCTTCAGGTACAGGGAAAGGGGAAGATCACGAGCAAGATGGACCGATAATATTAAGAAGACGGCTGGCCTACACTGGATAAGAGCCGCCCAAGAACGAAATAGATGGAATGTCATGAAACAAGCCTATGTTCAAAAATGGACTCAATAAGGCAAAAGAAGAAGAAGAAGAAGAATAGTTCAGAAATGAATGCAAAAATAGATAATAATGTAAAGGTAATTTGACACAACTACCATTTAATAAATATTGGATATAATTTATTTGTAAGTTTAAATTTTACGCATTTTGGCTTTACTGGGACCATCAACGGCAGCATTTTTTGCATGAACACTATCATTTTTATTTTTTGTATAATTATTTAATAATACATTAGCAAATGTTGAAGAGAATTTCTTAGTTAAATCTTTGACAGATAAGCCGCAAACACAATCTCAAACACTATAAGGGAATTATTATCACTTAACTTTTATCAGCAAATACCATTAAAACTTTTTTATAATTACACGTTTTAACAAACAAGTTGAAATGTGAATCGTTCAAAATATACTGAAACAAAGCCTGTTATAACAAATTCACTCGGTAAAGTTAAACCTCCCCTTTGCAAACTATCAAAATAAGAATTACTTTCATCACCCTTACATCCTCTAATGCAATTTTGACAATATATGCAGATAAAGGTTTTGAAAACAGAACTGCTAGAAAAACCGCAAATATACAATGATGTTACCCGATATATTTCACAACTGTGTAAATAATCAGTCGAGAACAAAGAATGAAATTCCTCAATATTATTATTTCGTGAATCCTCATCCAACAGTTCCGTATCATTAACTTGTTATCTTTCACCAATTCAAGAATTTTTCTTACGCATATCTTTTTGTCTGATTCAAGAAGCTGTTGAAATGAAATATGGTACAAAAATTGTTAAATTATTTTGTTTTACAAACGTAAACGCATAGCATACCATTGGAAAATGCGGTTGAGTCGGACTACTTTCGCTGTTGCCACATTTCTTACAGTACGGCTTGTAAGATAGAGACGGATTTGGTTAAGTACATCAAACGCTATCAAATTTGTTTGTAAAATTCGGTAGTTACACACAAAATAAGAATGAATAAAACATTACATTGTCTGAAAAAAAGGTAACAATTTCATAAATAATTATCTAATATTCCACTCTAGCTACAAATTGTAACATTAACCACAACAAGAAATAAAACGCATATTCAATGTTTGTCATTTTTAAAATGAATAAATTAAATGTTAATTTAATAAAAAATTATAATAATAATACAAGAATATTTACACCATAGTAACACAACAAAACCAAACAAATAAAGTAGCTGCAATAATACTGTTTTCAATATCTACATCTTACATATCAGTCCTTTTTCATCTGTGGTTGTGAAAGCAATATTGCTAACACCATTTTGTTTTTCTAAATCTTTGGTTTCATTCGTTTTCTTAAAAGAATCATCATCATCTTTCTGCTCATAGTCGTATCTCGTTGCAAGCAAAGAGAATACTATCACATCGGCTAACATCAATCCAGCGTATAAGAAGAAGGTTTTAGACTAAAATTTGTATATAAAACAATAAATTTTTAACATCTAAACAGACTTACTCTTTCATGAAAAGGCTCCGCAGATTCGATTATAACGACTATAAGATTACCAAATGCTGAAGTCAATAACCAGCAAGCTTGCAAGACAGACTTCATACTTGTAGGAGCCTGAGAGTATGCAAACTCTAAACCAGTGATTGAAAACATAATTTCCCCCATCGTAATAATGATGTATTGTGGTATTAATAGTAGGATATGAATGGAATTTTCTGAAGTCACAATGTGCTGCTTTAATTCCTGCCAATAAATAGATAAGTATTGCTTAGTTTAAGTATCTTTAATACTTACAAATCTTTGATCGTTTTTCTCAAATCCAACCAAAGCATATACGGCTCCCAACCTCAAATCTATTGTAAAGGAGTCTTTGTTACCCAATTTTATAGTGTACGTGCCGGGTTTTAAATTTAAATAATGCTTAAATGAAGAATTTGAATTTTTAGCTTCAACGCCATTAGAGTCTATGAACGTAATATTGACTAATTCGTTTTGGGCAATACTTAATAAAATTCTAATTTTGGGATCACCATTGGTAGATTTATCTACATTTTCTTCTAATTCCAAAGCGGGAGAGTTGGGGCGATTAAATAAGTAAGTCGTAGCTTTTTTTTCGTAGACCCAAAACTTGCCAGAACTGTTTCCACATTCACCATTAGCTACATAATCAAAAGATTCTTGTGAAAGTACATTTATGTCGACATTAGTATAGTTTTCTCCTTTTGGAAGGATTATGTCTTTATCACTAAGTCGTCCCAGAGAAAGCTTTAGTTCACATGGAAGTGCATTATAAATACGTAATTGTCCATTGGTAGCGTGTGGAAGTATGGGTAAAGTTTTTTCTATATAAAGACAGATAACTGCTGATACGACGAACGAGAGAGAGGCTAAGCAGGCTCCACCTACCATTCGTTGTAAAGGAGTTTTCAATATTCCGCATTTGTTTAAGAATGGGTAAATAACGTATTGGAATAGAGGAATAAACAGCAAAACCAGCAATGGGTTAACAACTTGCATTTGATCTGGTAATAACGTAAAACCACCAATATTGCCATTCATACGCCGGGCCATAAACGTCCAACCTGATCCTAGTTGATCATACAACGCCCAAAAGACTGGAAGTGGAATGAATAAAACTAAAACTTTCATTAAACATTTAACATCAGAAACCAGTGTAGTTCCATATTTTTCTTCTGCATAGTCTAACCAGCTGTCTTTCTTCACTGCCTTAGATTTGATTTTGTAGCTAGCGCGTTCTGAAAGTAGTTGAGTTAGTTGGTAATTTCTTAAAATGCAAAAAAAAAACTTACTCCAATGCATTGGCTCACTTTTAATAGCATGTTTCCTTCGGGTTTTTTGATCGTGTATAGAGGTTTGCCGACAATGAAGACAACTGTAAAAAGTAACAGTAAATACATTCTCGATACCTTATGTGAGACTTACCAATGGAGATCACCATTAAAACACCAGGAATTCCAAAAGCAAGACTGTAACAACTGTCCATACCAAAGCATTTTACGTCCTCTCTCAGAATAGGTGTAACGAATGTAGATAATAAGCTTCCAGAATTAATTGAAAAGTAAAAAAGAGAAAAGAAGGTTGCTAGCTGAAATTCTTGCTCTGGTAACACAAACTGGTCACCTCCAAAAGCAGAGACACAGGGTTTGATACCACCGGTACCTATAGCTATTAGCACTAAGCCTACTAGTGATATCAGTGTTGCAGGAAGATGTAATGGTGGCGTCGCTGCTAAAGCCAACACAATATTTCCGATGGCATATATATACGAAACATATAAAATCGTTCTAAATTTTCCTAGTAAACTGTCAGAGACAATAGCACCAAAAACTGGAAAGAAGTAAACCATCATAGTAAAAACATGATAAGTGATTGTGGCGTCGCTTTCGGTAAATAAAAGAACATCAGCGAGATATAAACTTAGGATAGCTAAAAAAACATGAAATTAATTACGTATACACAATTACACTTAGCTTTACTTACTCCGCATCCCAAAGTGGGAAAAACGCTCGCAGAACTCATTGCTGATAATGAAGAATACTGATTTTGGATAAGGCAGTTTCTGTAAAATCAAAATAGCAGGTATTAAAAATATTTCAGAACTAATTCTTAAACTGGGTACTCTTTAACAACCCGATTAGGAAGAAGGTTTGGATGAAGTGGTTCCATACCAACTAAATCCATTTGGGTTTGATTCTCCTAAAAAAAGTTGAGGGGGACCTGAATTTTTTACCATAAAATTTAAAAAAATATTACAATTATTCAAGAAAAGTGAAATATGATTGATCAGCAATTCAGATGGATGTCGTTGATTGTACAATGGATTGATACTTATATTATAATTTATTATATTATTAATTTATCTAGTTCTTCCCGCAAAGACCCTATCAAAGATTAAATTTTGTATCTAATTCAAGTTAAATATTTAGAATAAAAATATTACCTAAATTGTAATTGGCCACATTTCGAGCAAACTGTAGGTAAAGCGCACGAAAGAGTAGAAATACATAAAAACTGATGTAGACGTCATGGGTCGGATTTGAAAGGATATCTTTTGTGGCTCATCAATTGTTTTCTATCTCTTTCATCTGCTCGGTATCCTTCATTTGTGAATTTTATCCTACTTAGAGTCAAAAATGAAATAAAGTGCAAGATTTTTTATTTATGGGGTAAATTTATTTGTTTTTTTTTAATGGGAACTATATGTTATTTTTCCCCCATAGAAAAGCTTGTTCGTGTGCTTTTCAACATTTAAACAGGATATTATTTTCCATAACTAAAGAGTTACAGAACAAATACTGGGGTAATTGATGTATTTTATACAGGGTATAACACCTGAAGATCGTAGTTAGAATTCATCGAAACAAACAACTCTTTTTTAGTAACAAATTTTGATTTCGGACCTCTGGTCGTAGTTATTACACTTGTTAGGATTTTCTAACAATCGTCACATCTTCCTTATTTAAAACGATATTTAAAAAATTTAAAGACTTTTAAAATCAGCATTTGATTTTCTAAAACATTTGTATTTACAATTATTTCATATTTTGAAAAATAACAAAATGGCGGCCGATTAAATATTTCGAATGATGATATTTGGATAATTATCCCATGGATTTAAAAAAAAAAACGTTTATAAAATGCTTGAATTGTCTACTACAACATATTTATTTGAAACATGTTTTCATATTCATCACTGCATTGGCGGCTGGTACTAAAGAGCATAAGGGTACGTGCCCACCCAACCACCAAGATAAACACAGAAAGAAATTCACATGTAATTCAGTGCTTCCGCACATCAGGCGCGCATGCAATGATAACGCTAAAAACTATCTTCCAGGGAACGATCTGAACTGTACCTATTTCGAGTATAATTCGGGTGACTACGGTTATCTTCGCGATATGCGCTTATATGGGCGATTTGAACCACCGAACGGAACGTGTCGGTGTGTCTGCCGTAAACGTCTAGCTTAATAGAGTTCACTGCGTATTGCGCGTGTATTTATGTATCAAGACTTAAAACATTTTAGCTTTAAATTTATATTATTATTATTATTTTCAATTTAGCAGTTACAATGGCTGAATAAAACACTCCAATTTTTGACATTTTCTCATATAAATCAAGATCGGTTGGAGATATCGGGATGCGGTTTTCACTAAAATTTAGCTGTTTTTATGTTGGTTTAGAGCCTTTTAAGAAAGTAGTACCTTCCCATTTAACTTTTTTCCGAAAATCATAAAAATGTGTAAACGCTGCAGATAACGCCCTCTAGTTTATTTACTTTAAACTAAACAGTTTACCAAAAAGTTTTCTTTAAAAGAGCATAAAATACTCTTTCAAATGAGAAAAAAAATAGTCAAATCGGTTGAACGGTTCAGGCGATATTAAAATGCAAATATTGACAAATCCTTTGGCCCCCCCTCCCTTATTATGATATGTACGAAAGATGTCGTAAAGCAAAATGGTGCGGTATTACCTAAGCTGTCAAATGATGTTTTGAAAGTTATAGCTCATCGTCTAACTTTCCAAGAAAGCGTGAATTTTATGGTTCTTCATAGTAGCGGTGAAATTACGAACTTCAAAATAATTTCCAGCTATTTCTCTTGCCCATTTTACTTACAAGGATTTTTTCCAAAACCTTTAGGCCCTATCATTGTCGAGATACAGCCGCTCCGTGCCCTTATCCGGACAGCAGTATATATATATATATATATATATCATATATATATATATATATATATATATATATATATATATATATAGGGTGCCCGGAAAAATGTGAAATCTTTCGATTTAGATAGAAGACAAAAAATAACATGACAAGTTCTTATAAATTTTTTCCGCAGACCCTCCCTACGGAGATGTGAGCCCCTAAAGGACGTCGCTGGAAATAAGTTTTCTTGAATAACTTTTAAAGTACTTAACATAATTTAATAAAAATTCAGTATGATGGCCACTAGTAAGGGTCTCTTAAAATAGTATCCTTGAAACATATTTAGCTTGTTTAGTTTACCAGGGTTTAAAAATCCGAAGGCGTCAGGTCGGGAGATCTAGGCGATAGGTCCACCCCTACTTATCCAACGGTTTGGATAGACGTTATTTAAGTGTTTCCGCACAGCAACGCTAAAATGAGGTGGTGCCCCATCGTGCATAAAGTACATGTTTCAGCGGGTTTCAAGAGGTAAATGCTCTATTAAATCTTGAAAAGCGTTCTGGAGAAACTCCAAATAAAGTTGTCTATTCAATCGCGCCGGCAATACAAATGGTCCAATCAAAAAATTGCCAATGACTCCTGCCCAGATATTAATTTATTGAAACTGATGTTGATGATGCGAAACAATAGTTGCATGAGGATTTTGATCAGCCTATACGTGTGAGTTGTGTAAATTCGTGATAACATTTTTGGTAAAAGCTGCTTCATCTGTAAAAAGAATAGTGCTAATGAAGTTTTCATTATTTCGTTGCTGATCCGATAGCCAGTTTGCGAACTGCATTCTACGAGGAAAATCTCAGGAATCAATTCATGCACTTTTTGCAAATGATATGGGTATAACAGCTGTTCTTGAAGAACTTCATGAATTATTGTTTTGGGCTCATCAAATTGTGCGGCTAATTTGCGAGTGCTCCGTTAGGAGTGCCATCTACAGCATTCAAAATATTTTTCTCTAATTCCATGGTACGCACTGATCTTGTCAGACCAGCATCAGTACTTTTTTTCTTAAACATTCCTAAAGTTATAAAGAAAGTCAATATTATTACCTTAGTAACCGAAATCACTCACCATTCTCTCTTAGACGTTGATCAACTCGTTGAAATGTCTTCTGATTTGGAATAGTACGATTAGGAAATCTCTCGTGATATAATCTTCTTGCTTCCAAGGCATTGCAAGACGCAAGACCATACATGAGATGCATATCTGCACATTCAATAAAAGTGAATTCCCTATTTCGAATAAGTTAAAGTAAATTAATGTCGATCAATGTATCAGCGAAGTTCTAAAATGCAGGTTATTTATTTATTTCGTATCATAGGAATGTTTGACATATGTTTTTGAATGAAGATAAATAACATGAACAAGCAATCAAATTATACCTCGTTGGTCAATAAACTCACTTAAGTTTGCAACATTTTTTAAATAATTAATATGTTTAATTTGGTTTTCCTAAGTTATTATTAAAAGAGTGTTTTCTCGTAAAAATTCGAAAAAACACTGGCTTAATTTTTTTTAAATAATTGATTAATTATGAAACATTAATTCGTTTATTATTTTTTTTCTCGAAACTAGTTCATTTTATCGATATTAAACAAGTATACCTTTTTTTAGGTAAAGGTTCATGCTACCCTTTAGTCCATCCCTGGTAAACTAAACAAGCTAAATATGTTTCAAGGATACTATTTTAAGAGGCTCTTACTAGTGGCCATCATACTGAATTTTTATTAAATTATATCAGGTACTTTAAAAGTTATTGAAGAAAACTTATTTCCAGCGGCGTCCTTTAGTGGCTCACATCTCCGTAGGGAGGGTCTGGAAGAAAAAAATTTATAGGAACTTATGTTATTTTTTTGTCTTCTATCTGAATCCGAGAGATTTCCCAAATTTTTCCGGACACCTTGTATATGTAGGATGATTCCTGAACTACACCATATGCGTATAATAAAAAATAATTGAGAATTTTGGTTTTGAGTTTTTCTTCCACTCCATATCTGCTTCTCAATTTTTGAGCTATGGATCTATTCCATTAAACAATACAGTTAATAAGTTTTTAAATTAACTTTGTCGTTGCAAAATTCATCTACTGGGAAGCTCGAAAAAATGATAGATTGGCAGCTCGTTTATACCAACAAATATTCCGCAATCGTCGAATTCCACATTCAACACTTGCAACTATTGAAAAAGGACTGAAAAAAACGGGAAAATTGTTAACGAAAGAAATACTGCAGAAAAGCAACGAACAACAAGGACTGGAAAAGGTATATATTTATACAATATTTCTGAAAGGCCAGCTTTAAGCACTCGAACTATAGGCCGTGCATTATAGTGGACAATTTTACTGTATGGAAAGTTTTACAAGAACATCCTTACAAATTCGCCACTGTTCAAGCAGAAGAACCCCTAGACTTTCCGGTACGTATGAAATTTTCAAGCTGGTATTTATAAAAGTGTCATGAAAATCGAAATTTCCAAAAATATGACCAGCACTCTGTTCGTAAACGGGGATGTCAGCATAAATTTTCAGTGAATGTGTAGGTGGGTATAGTTGGAAATTTTTTAATTGCACCTTATTTATACGTGGTTTCTGGAAGAAGTGCTAGTGTTGGCAAATGTACCTTTAAACATTAGACAACACATGTGGTTTCAGTACGATGAGGCATCTGTTTATTTCGCTGCAGGGGCTAGAGATTTCTTAAACATACGTTTTAGAGAAAAATGGACTGATTGATGTGGACCCTAGTTTTGGCCCCAAAGGTCACCCGACTTAAACCCTATTGATTTTTTTTATCTAGGAATGTGTAAAGTCCTTAGTGCACGAAACCGTCGTCGAAACTGAAGAAGTTCTAATAGCGAGAATTCAAGCTGCGGCAGTATACATTCAGTCCAATACGGAGTTATTCTCAAAGACACATTTTTCAATGAGAAAACGGTGTAGAACGTGTTTGCAAGTAAACGGCCAACAGCTTGAACAACTATTGTAATTTTGTTAATTTTATTACTGTTGTAATACATTTGTTTGAATTTAATTCTGATCGCTTTTCCGGTATCCTGAGTTTTATTTTTATTAAATTGCAGCAAATGGTCTAAGAAATTAAGCCCATAAATAACTTGTATTTCTTTTAGTTATAGTATGCATTAAAGCAAATATTATTTGTTTAGCAAAACGCCGATGGGCGAATTATCTGCGACTTTTGTTTAGCAGCAAATCTCTACAACACCGTTCATTTTAGCTTTACAAAAGATTATTACTTTTTTAACTAAAAATGAACGGAGCATTTAAAAAAAGAAAAAACATTTTTTTTGCAGTGGAATCAAAAATAGGGGGATAAAAGCTTCCACTAACCCCGATAGCGCGCCACTGGTCAAATTTTTTTAAAGTTAGTTTATATCAAAATGTTGCTTTTGTAAAGAACATATTGATCATCAAATTTGAAAAAAATATTTAAAAGCGTTTTTGATTTATGGCAAACTTTTAATTTTGATTTCAAAATTTCAACACTGTATCTCAACACTTAAACCCTTAAAGAGTTCATGTACCTATATCAAAATTTATCAATTAGCGAGAGCTCTATTGCGTAGATTGTTGTCGGTCGAATATAGCAACACCCTGTATACTTATTTGATTTTGTATGAACATGGCAGGTCGAACTTGTAACAAAGTAGTTCAGAAAACAGTTTTAAACGAAATAATATAATGCGTTACAAAAACAAGAATTAACAGATAAAATTATTTTGACGTTAAATTGATTTCAAAGATTTCCAGAAACCAAAAATGTCTCATATGGGAAAGTTAAGAAAATGACCCAACAGAAAGTATTAAACAGGAACTATATTATTTTTCAATTAAAGCGTTGAGTGAAGGATTGCCTTCACTCAACGATTAAAGTAATAATATGGCCTTTAGTAAGTTTAGTCAATTAAAAAGTACCGTAGATCCTTTTCATTTCCTTTGGTTGTGATATTGTCTAAACTTTCGGATGTAATTACGGGTTTCTGAAGACCGGCAACCTAAATTAAGGATTGTTTTATTAGATACCATACTCTTGTATGATAATTTTTAATTGTAGTATTTACTCTGCAACTTCGTAGTTATTAAAAATAATATTATCGTGTTTATACTTTTAGAAAGCACAACAAGCTGGTTTTTCAAGGAGAAAAACGGTATAAGTACGATTTCTATTAAACAAAAAACAAAATTGATGTATGTCATAACTTAAAAATCTGTAATTATACATTTTGGCTACTCCATCATAATCGACGCTAAAAATTACATGAATAGTACCTTTGCTACAAAAACAGACTGTTTATATGACCTACCATGTGATTTTACAGAAACAATGGTTACGTGAATGTTTCAAAAATACGTTACATATTGAATTTATTTTCGTTTGCCGAATCGTAAATATTCGGTAAATCAAACATTTTCTTGATTATTGGAATATTTTTATGTAATCTTTGGATCTTTACATGTTTGACATGATCGTTATTTGTTTGCTAGTTTGCCGGCTGTTAGTTTTTCTACATGGTTTCGATTACACACAATTTTTCAAATACATTTTCAAATTCTTTAAATCTTAAGAAACTTAATCAGCAAAACCTTGCAACAATGATATTTCTGCATTCTCCTACAATTGACTGAGTTACATTTTTTTAAGTTACATGGTATTTAAACTAACTACAAGGAAGAAATAAAAACTGAGATGTTCTATAAAAATCCTTTGCTTAGATGTGGTCACAGCAAAGTAATATTATCCTAGTTACATTTACACGAAAAAACTTTTCTACGGGGGAAGATACCATATGGTTTCCATTAAACAAAACTTAAATGTATGCCATAAATCAAAAACCTTGCACTATATACCATTTTTGACACTACCATTGCAATCCACGCTAAAAATTGCACAAAAAAGTCCTTCAGTATTGTTTCACAATCTCGTCAAATAACGAGATAACAATTTTTAGAAATACCAAAAAAATTGACAATTGAAGAGAATTGCAGACGCATACATAGACGCAGACGAAGACGCAAACGTAGACACAGACGAAGACGCGAACACTGATACGGACACGGACCCGGACCCGGACACGGACACAGACAGACACAGACACAGACACAGACACAGACACAGACACAGACACAGACACAGACACAGACACAGACACAGACACAGACACAGACACAGACACAGACACAGACACAGACACAGACACAGACACAGACACAGACACAGACACAGACACAGACACAGACACAGACACAGACACAGACACAGACACAGACACATACACAGACACAGTCACAGACAGACACAGACATAGACACAGTCAGACACAGACACAGACACAGACAGACACAGACACAGACACAGACACAGACACAGACACAGACACAGTCACAGGCAGACACAGACACAGACACAGACATATACACAGATACAGACACAGACACGGACACGGACACGGACACGGACACGGACACAGACACAGACACAGACACAGACACAGACATAGATACAGACCCAGACACAGACACAGACACAGACACAGACACAGACACAGACACAGACACAGACACAGACACAGACACAGACACAGACACAGACACAGACACAGACACAGACACAGACACAGACACAGACACAGACACAGACACAGACACAGACACAGACACAGACACATACACAGACACATACACAGACACAGTCACAGACAGACACAGACATAGACACAGTCAGACACAGACATAGACACAGACACAGACACAGGCACATACACAGACACAGACACAGACACAGGCACAGACACAGACACAGACACAGACACAGACACAGACACATACACAGACACAGACACACACACAGACAGAGACACAGACACAGACACAGACAGACACAGACACAGACACAGACACAGACACAGATACAGACACAGACACAGACACAGATACATACACAGACACAGACACAGACACAGACACAGACACAGGCACAGACACAGACACAGACACAGACACAGACACAGACACAAACACAGACACAGACACAGACATAGACACAGACCCAGACACAGGCACAGACACAGACACAGACACAGACACAGACACAGACACAGAGACAGATACAGACACAGACACAGTCACAGACACAGACACAGACACAGACACAGACACAGACACAGACACAGACATAGACACAGACACAGACACAGACACAGTGACAGACAGACACAGACACAGACAGTGACACAGACACAGACACAGATACAGACACAGACAGACACAGACACAGACACAGACACAGACACAGACACAGACACAGACATAACTTGTCTACAATTCAACTTGAAGTATCCGTAGTGCTGAAAATCACTGGGATTAGGTCCGCTAAAATCAGGAAAGACTTTAAATATTGGCTCATGCAAGACAGAGCTGCTTCGTACCAAGGAAGATGACAAAGAAGTAAATATTGTTACCGTTCTTGGCTGTACTTAATGGGTATCTTAAATCTTCCGTACGAGGGGCTGTTGCAGAATTAGACGTTATCAAACGAATTTTAGTTACGAATAATATGCATCCCATCAAGTTTACGCCAGTGCAACATTTACTTCCAATGAATTTTCAAAAGGCGAGTGAATTGTTTGGAATTCTTTATAGTGGAAATTCAAGAAAATTGTAAGTTTTTAGAAAATATTATCTGGACGGATGAAGCTAAATTTGGTCGGGAGGGTGTATTTAATTACCACAACCGAGATTTTTGGGCAGATAGAAACCCTACTCAAAAACCATGAATTAAGGTTTAGTATTTATAGGGAAACTACAATAGTGCTCAGTATGTGAGAATTATTGATAAAGTTGTAGTTGACTATTTAGACAATTTACAATTAGCTGATTTAAGACAATTGTGATAACAACTGCTCATTGCACGTCTATTACTGAAACATTGAAAAATACATTCGGGATCGATTGATACGGCGTTTGAGACTTTGGGATTGGCCAGCTCGATCCCCAGATCGCACACCTTTAGAATTATTTCTTTGGGGTACAATACAAGAAAATGTCTTCTAAATATAGCTTAAATGTTTTTCCACTTAAGGTACAATAGTAGTAAAAGTCTATGGTAGAGAAGCTATCAATACCAGCGAAATGCTTGAAAATCAGAATAACCAGGCGTTTGCAGAGATTGGGTCACATCAAATTGAAAATATTATCAGTCGTAAGTAAGCTTATTAAATATTAGGAGGTTAATGGGGCGGAATTTGAACACTTATTATAAATTGTTTATATTTTCTTTTTTTACTATTTTGCTTGGATTTCAATTTTTATTAAACTAGTAACACATCAAGCGATCAAAGGAGATCCAGATAAGTAATGGCTTGCACCTGTCAAAAATTTTGAAAAGAAAACTTCTGTGTGTAGACTAAGGTTACGTCACTGCTGCTACTAGCGAAAAATTTAGGCTTGATCCAAAAAGCGAGCAATCTTTTGTAAACTTAGAAACTACTGCGTAGGGACAGGGTCATGTTAACGAAAGCTGTAGATTTATTCTGGAATTCTGAACACGATGCGGTTCTCAAAATTGGGGCATTCTATTTGAAATAAGCATGTTATGGAAATCATTCAACTTGAAAAGCATATCTTGGGGGTTGTAATAGGCTTTTTTAAAATTCAGATAAATCACAGCGTAGCTTATTAGGGCCCCTTAGAACCTTAAAAATTCGATTCTGTAATTCGCACCGGTGAGTGCGCAGCATCGATTTCCGTGTCTGCAGCTGTCAAAATTTTCTAATTTTTCGAAATAACTCGGAAAAGGTAAATTTTAGACACAAGACACTTTACATAAAGTGGCCTTAAAATTAATCGAGGAATCAGAAAATGGCAAAAAAATGGGGGTTCCATTTAACATAACGAAGTTGGTAGTTACTTCCGGTATAACCGGAAAAGCTACAAAGTTGAAAATATTTTCCAAATGTTGACAGGATTGGTAAAGATCTATGAAATTTATTTAGTTTTTTCAGATTTTTATAGCCCAATGATCTCCAGACACTATTCTTTCATATACATCACCACTTCACCAATTTGCTCGCAATCTGACCGTGTTATACAGGGTCCACCTTTGGGAGCTGATTCTATGAGTATCTGCTAAACCAAACTTACTATAATTTTGAAAATTTGGTGACAGGGTAATGATGTTAGGGCTAACTCATCTAAAATATTTTTACGTTCGTACCACTTCCGGTTATACCGGAAGTCGGTACTTAGTCACTTATTTTAAATGGAACACCCCGTATATTAATACATTTTTGGATTCTATGTCGAATTTTAAGGTAAGTTTGTTAAATAAATTAGATACGAAATTTCAGTCGTTTAAAAAAAAACATTTTTCTAAAAAAATTGACAGATGCGTCTTAGTAATAACTCGTTAATTGTTCTGTTCCTGTCAAACAATTTGAATAAAACTTTGAGGTGTTGTAGGCAAAGGTTTATTGCAACAGTCTGCAAAAAATGACATTTGTATTTTTAATAAAAATAAAATTATGAATGTCTAAACTTGACTATCAAAAATGCAAGTTACTCAAAAAATCAAATGGAAACCCTATTTTTATTACTCAGATCGATTTAACGTCAAAACTTAAGGTAAGTTTGTTTAAAACTTTATTTGCCTAAACGTAACAGTTTCATACTTATTATCAAAAAAGTCCCAATTTTAAAATTTGTGATAAAAATGAGCTACATACTTAAATCTAGTATTCCTTGTTCGTGGTCACCATGGAAACCAAATAATTGAGAATTGAAATAAAGAAAAATATTTGAAAAAGTTACTGCAAAAAATTATAAAAATTGATAATTTTGTGATTCAAAAGTCATTTTTGCCAAATAGAAATTTTCTAAGTCATTTTTTTCAAATTCGATATACAATATAAGTGTAAAAATTTAATACTTTATGAGTAAATCGAAAAAAACTACTTTTTACTGCGGAGGTAGTAACTTATCAGTGCATTCTTACACGATAAAGTCGCTTATTTAGTATTTCTTGCTCGTGACAAAATGTAAATTAATTTACAATAAATGTTCAAAATGTTGCCCGTTAGACGCAAGACATTGTTGAACCCGTCTTATAACGGCTTCATTTGTAGCCCTTTGAATTTCTTGTGGAGAAAGAGAATTGAAGGCATTTTGCACTCTTGCAATGCAATCTTCTTTAGTCGTTAGTGGTGTAGCATAAACAATATTTTTAATTCGACCCTAAAGATAAAAATCCATTGGCGTAAGATCAGGTGGCCTAGGTGGCCATGGAAAGGGACCATTATTGGCAAACCAACGATCTTAAAAAATTTCATAAAGTTTCATGGAAACAGCGTTGGTGTTGTGAGGGGGCGCACCGTCTTGTTGGTACCATAAATTTTCCCTTTCTAGATTTAATCGGGGTTGAATTCGAGTGTTTAATATCTCAAGATAATTTTCTCCTAAAAATTAAATTTGTAATCATAAATCGCAACAATCAACTATTTTAAACCTCTCAAATTTTCGTTGTAAAAATACACGTCAAAGATTTCGTTATTCCGAATAGCACAAAATACGTTAAAATTCAAAATTTCCTTCTGATAGTTGTTGGTGTTAAGACAATATCTGTTTTCGCGTCGTTTATGGAATTACAAGGATAGGCACGGAAATATCCTAAAGATATAACTTCATTCTGTTCGTTATCAATAGCAGTTTTTTTTTGCGAGGCGCAGAGTGTTTAAATGTGCCAAACTGTTGCAAATTTTGAACCACACGTCTTATTGTATCTGCTGATGGTCGGGGGCGCTCAGGATAGCGTTCGATAAATGTTCTTACTGTTCGTTTTACAACTCTATGACATTCTCCGTGAATTAAAATTAAATTCAAATAATCTGTATTACAATATTCAAGTCGAGCCATTTCATCAAGAAAAACACAAACTGTCAACAATTTTATTAAATTATTGACTACAAAAGAAAAACAAAATAAATAAGCATCTTTATCGTGGAATGATGCGCTGATAAGTATGTAGTCACTGCCTCCGCAGTAAAAAGTAGTTTTTTTCGATTTACTCATAAAGTATTAAATTTTTACACTTATGTTGCATATCGAATTTGAAAAAAATGACTTTCTATTTGGCAAAAATGACTTTTGATATTTATAATTTTTTGCAGTAACTTATTCAAATATTTTTCTTTATTTCAATTCTCAATTATTTGGTTTCCATGGTGACCACGAACAAGGAATACTAGATTTAAATATGTAGCTCATTTTTATCACAAATTTTAAAATTGGAACTTTTTGATAATAAGTATGAAACTATTACGTTTAGGCAAATAAAATTTTAAACAAACTTACCTTAATTTTTGACGTTAAATCGATCTGAGTAATAAAAAATAGGGGTTTCCATTTGATTTTTTTGGGCAACTTGCATTTTTTGATAGTCAAGTTTAGACATTCATAATTTTATTTTTATGAAAAATACAAATGTCATTTTTTGTAGACTGTTGCAATAAACCTTTGCCTACAACACCTCGAAGTTTTATTCAAATTGTTTGACAGGAACAAAACAATTAACGAGTTATTACTAAGACCGCATCTGTCAGTTTTTTTGGAAAAATGTTTTTTTTAAAACAACTGAAATTTCGTATCTAGTTTATTTAACAAACTTACCTTAAAATTCGACATAGAATCCAAAAATGTATTAATATACGGGGTGTTCCATTTAAAATAAGCGACTAAGTACCGACTTCCGGTATAACCGGAAGTGGTACGAACGTGAAAATATTTTAGATGCGTTAGCCCTAACATCATTACCCTGTCACCAAATTTTCAAAATTATAGTAAGTTTGGTTTAGCAGATACTCATAGGATCAGCTCCCAAAGGCGGACCCTGTATAACTATTTGTTTTAAGTCTGGGTAATCAATCTTGTATTTAACTTTGTTTTTAAATTTATGTAAATATAAATTAACTTCAGTACTGAAATACCCAAAAAACAGGTTAACGTCTCGGAAAATCCGGTTTTTTTTTCAAATGTTCACCAAGAATGTAGCTTAACAAATGTTTGTTAAATAATAATGCGGTTATCGGAGTCGAACAAATTAGCTGTATCCACCAATAGATAAGAAAATGCGTATAAATACGCTTGTAATAAATAAACTCCCCGCTTTAATCTATTACGTCAGTTTAATTTACGTTATGCAGATAAAACATATGGAATAGGTTTTTAAAGTTTCGCGCTTCTCTTATCCAATTTGCCATTAAACTATTAATGAATAAATTAATGTTCTGTTAACCCAGATTTAATCAAAATTCTAGATTTTTTTGTTCAATTATTAACCTATTATTCGCTGTGTCTGTTTAACCAGATAATCAATTGTTACTCAAAAAAGTATTGATTATATTTTGCAATAAATTATGCACGTAAGAACCATAAACGTGAGATTAAGGTGTAATAACTATAAAAAATTCCAAAAATGCTGAGAAGGGAATACGCAATTTAAATTAACATAACACAGTCTTTTTTTCTGTTCCGATTCTGTTTTATAAAATCAATTATTACAAAGGGGGGCGGAAATTAGCGCAATTTTTTTTATATTTAATTAAAATTCGAAAATTTTGGTATTAAAAAAGTGTGAATTAATAAAGAAATGTATCAATAAAATAAATCTATTAATATACAATGTGAAAGTGATTTGGTTGCTAAAAATTGGAGGTCAACATGAATACTATATTGTATAATAAGAATAGAAATGCATTATAATTTGAATCAATTAATTACCTGTGGGTGTGAATCTGGTAGCTTCATTTTTGGTTTAGGAGGAATAAATCCGCGAAAAAGCGCACAAAAGTATTAAAAATTAAAAAAACATCACAACACCCTTCTTATTATTTATATCATTATAAGTCTATTATGCCTCTAAATATTCACTAACAATAAAACCGATCTTGAATTTAAATAATTTTTGGAATGAGTATGTTAACAAGAGTAAAGCAATAATGTAACTGAAGTTACTGAGGTAGGTACTCAATCTTATAATGAGCTGTAGCATACGAGCATTGTACACTTACTTACAACTGCAAAAGTGGGACAGTACAATTTTTTTGATCGACTAATGACGTACAGGTGATCGTCATCTACGAGACTCTTACGGGTTTTTCTTTTTCCGTCAGTATTTTTGGAAAATTGCCAAATATTGTTTATTCCATTTTTTAACATTTATTTCAATTTACAATATTTAGAATATTTTTCTATTACACAAATATTAAATATTGCATAATTGTGTTGGGAAAGTAAAAATTCTGTAATCTGGTGTATAGTTGAAATTACTAGCTTGTTTAGCGAATTATTGAGCAATGCCCAAAAGAATGTCTTTTCCAGAATGGTTTAATAGTATATAATCTGGAAACATCTAGTTATAAATCATCACTAAATATAATTATTCAAATGTTAAAACCGCAAGCAAAATAAACAAATATTACTTAGTAGAATTGTAATTAATTAATTATAATGCTAAATTACATAACGTAATGTTACAAAAAATTTATTTTGTTTTAGGTTCTTCCTTTAACAAGAATTAACCCTTTGTTACCGACGCAACGTACAAAAAACGCGGGAAAAATATATTTTGCGTGCCATTTTGACTTTATAATATTACCGTTAAACTACAAGGTGTCCAGAAACTCTCCTGACAAACTATAACTACACATACTAGACATGATTTTATGTCGATTTAACCTGAATTACCTCAATCCAAAAATGCCTCCTAAGGGAGCTAGAGTCCTTTGAACATGGCACCGTCAGCCACTTTTTGTTAAATATCTCAAAAACACCGCTACGTAACAAGTTCAAAGTCGATAATGACAAACCGGCCACTCAAAACAAGATTTTCTTACTGCCATAGGAAGCGTCCACTTGGGGGGTAGGGGCCAACAGCTTTTTTTTTAACGAACATTTTTTTTTAATGGATTTTACATCAGATTTAAAAACTTTATGATATTATCTATACAAATTGTGCTCTTAGTTAAATTCGTTATATCGTACCGTTTGCGAGAAAAATCAATTTAAACTTTTTGTGTTTCTGGCAGAAAATATCGTTTCATTACTAAATTATGTTTACAATGCCTAGTGGACTGCGTCAAATCAACAAAATATGACCTTACGTCGAATTGTTTTAATGTCAAACAGTTCATGGGCGTAGCCAGCTAAGGGCAGGGAGGGGCAACTGCCCCCCCTGGTAGAGCAAAAATAAATTAAATAATTTTTAAATTTTAATAAACAAAAAATTAAATCTAAAATATACATATTTTTCTGTTCTGCAATTTTTTTTTTGTTATCTGTTATTAGTTTAATTTAAGTATAATTAAAATCTCAAAGTTTTGTTTTCATTTGCCTTTTCTTTTTATCATAAAATTTTACATTTTGAACGACCATGGACCATGGTTTGCCCCCTACGTTATAAATCCTGGCTACGCCCTTGAAGCAGTTATCGCTCGTGCAGCATAAGGAAGATACGCGGAAAAATTTCCTGGCTCAGTAGTTACTACAGTTCGCGCGGCCAAAGAATGCCTCGTGTCGCGCATGGATGTTCGTGCATTCGGCCGCACTCGTTAACGCAATAGCGACTGAAAGCATTACCAGTGGCGTCGGTGTCGCGTTTTCAATTATTCGTTATCAAACCACAAGAAATTTTAAAATATTTTATTTATTTGAATTACATATGAACAGTAATAGTTTAAACATTTATAAAATCAAAAAATAACCATGTTGACAAGTAATAAATTTTATATTTGAATTACAAATGAACACAACAGTTTAATCGTTTATAAAAATCAAAAAAGTATAAGTTCGACTTTTAATTATAGAAACAGAATAGACTGTATTTTAAAAGTATTATTCAGGATTTAAAAAAATTATATTTCTTAGGTAATCAATTTTTATATTTTCATACATTTTGGGGAAAAGTTACTCAAACGGCGATAATTACCTACTATAATAATATTAAATACTACTAAGAAATAAGTCACACAATCATTCATCACTAGACCAGCCACTTTCAGTTTCTGAATCGTCCTCCAAATTTATCACCAGTTTTTCGACTTGTACGTCAATCAGTATTTCGTTCTCTAAATAATACTTTTCCTGGTCGATTACCTTCTTACTCAATCGGGTTTAAGTCCGGGTGATAGGGAGGTAGTCGCAGCACCGTATGTCCTTCATTACTTAATATACAATCAAACTTGTACGTTATATGTTCCTTTTTGTGTAGCTTAACTATTTCATAAAGTTGCGGTCAGTACATCAAAGGAGTGAACGGTATCTTTTTCTCTATTAACCACTTCACCATATCTGTCTTTTTCGAATTACTTGTTGGAGCAAAATCCACCTGAACATTATGGTACGGCGCATTATCAATAACCAAAACCGATTGTGGAGGCAAGTTTGGTAAAAGTTTCTCACGTAACCATTTTTCGTAGTTGCTACCATTCATCTCGTCGTGATAGTCTCCGCTGCTAGTTCCTGATTTAAATATCAGACTTCAACCTGGTAAAAAACCTATTTCACCTCCTGCATGTACCACAATCATTCTTGGTCCTTTGGAAATTGCAGACAGCAGTCCGTTAGTTGTGCCATCACTCCACGACGTTGATTGTGTGTGTCCACTATGAACATGTGTTTCTTCCATGTAGATAATTGGACGGTTTAATTCTCGGTGGAATTGAATTTTTTGTAAGTAAGTAATTCTTAGAGTCCTTATATCGTTCTTCTCTATTAAAAGTTTTCTATTGTTCTCAGTTCGATGCCATTGAAATCCCAGGTCTTTTAATATAACACGAAAAGATGTAGCACCACCGTGCCAACCTAAGTCATTGTGGACTTTCTCGTGTAGAGCAGGAATTGTCACCCGTGCACCCTCGGTCTTGTGAAAATTATATACTATATTGCGAAAAAGGCTCTTTTCGAAATCTTCCAAGTCGGTCACAGGAGATGGACGTGGGCGTTTAATAATATTTGCCACTGATCTAACAGACACTTTTGTTGCTTCAGACACGGTTTCTTTTAATTGTTTCAAGGTATATGTGGGGTGTAAGTTTTTCAAATAACTGTACACATTATACATCACCTCACGCGTTTGATCACTTATTACTTGGCCACTTTTTCCCAATGTAGAACTCATATTTCTACACTCGCTTTTAAATCACAGTTGAAAACGAACTAACTAATAAAAACATTTTTGAATACTTGCTAATCTGTTGTTAATGATACTAAGGAATGTCAACTATTAGGATTTCTTTAATGAGAATTTAAGCAAATGCCAGTAGCATTACATGCGCCGCAAAACTACTTATTTATTTTACTATGTATCGTGAAAGTATTTGTTGTTTATAAATATTTGTCTAATAAATTTGAGTATTATGGGCTTTACAATTCACATAGGACACAAAATAGTTCACTGTCGTTTTGTTGCAATAATTGTAATAAAGTTAAATTAACAAATACGTATGTAAATTAATAACAGAAATAAATAATTCATTAGTGTAATACATGATAATAAACGGAACGCGCTTTTGGTGGCGACGCCACTGACATGTCGCGCTTAAGAGACTTTGGCCGCGCGGACTGTAAGAATACTGAAACTGGTAGACACATTGATGTTACAAAAGAATACGAAGACAATGTTATAATGGAAATTGAAGAGAATCCTGAGATTAGCACCAGAAGACTCGCTGCTATGTATCCCAATATTTCCGAATCTGCCATATGGAACGTTATTTATCGAGAAAACTTTTATTCATTTCATTTTCAGAGAGTTCATGCAATGTTAATGATGATTTTCTTGCCCGCGTAGAGTTTTCGATTTGCTTGAGGAACAAAAAGAATCAGGACCCTAATTTTTTTGTAAATTTTATTTTGCGATGAAGCTACCTATACCTGAGATGGGATTTTTAATTGACATAATTACGCATACATTGACGAAAATCCTCATGCAATAAAAGACACTAAGCACCAGCAAAGATTAATATTAATGTTTGGAGAGGTGTAATCGGTAATCAGCTGCTGGAACCTGTACAGTTATCTGGCCGTGTAACGGGACATGATTATCTTAATTTTTTGGAAAATGTTTTACCTGATTTCATAGACGACGTTCCCCTGATGATCAGACAGAATTTATGGTTATTGCACGATGATTACCCAGCTCATTTTAGTGCCGCAGTTCGTCAAGTTCTTAACAATAGTTATGGTAACCCATGGATTTGAAGAGGTGGTCCAGTAAATTGGCCTGCAAGATCCACAGACTTAAACTCCTTGTGATTTCTGTATTTGGGGATACTTAAAATCATTAGTTTATGCTGTTCCAATAGACACGCGTGATCAGTTACGGGAAAGAATTGAACATGATCGCAATGCAATTAGAAATAATCGTGGAATTTTTGCAAGAATTAGACAGAAAAGAATAAATTTATGTATTGAAAAAAATGGTCACCATGTAGAGCATATGCTATAAAAATTCGTTCTGTCCTTCTTATTGTTAGTTGCCCTTAATGTTATTTTTTATGTTAGATACATAAATTGTATTATACTATGTAAAGAGCCAGCGTCCTTTACCATATTTTTCTGTTATTATTAATTATTTGCTAATTGTCCTGCTTCAATTAATTATTAATATTCACAGATTTTAATCAAATAATAAATTTATATCATCTCCGACGTTAATTTCAAAAACATCGAAAGTTTTTCTACGTCTATAAAAACGCGAGACGCGCTACCGGATTAGGACTCTACAGTCTACTTGCTCGTGTACTCACCGAAATCTACTTGCGAGTGGATCCGTTCCGCCGACCTGACGACCTTTGTACGTGCCGAACCGTTTGTCATAGTTATTAAACGCGACACCGCCACCTGAACATCATCTACTTACAACGGGCCTAAAGCTGTTGAAATCTGAGGCTGAATGCACATAAGTTAAAACACACAACATTACACATACGTCGATTGAACGATGTTACGCCGGGCTGAAAGCCTGTAGTCATCTTTCATTTACTCCGCTGAATAGAAAGGTACTTGTCTAAATTCTGTCAACCCCAGGGATATCCTTTTCACAGCGCAACGGGTTAGTCCCAGATTCTTGTAAAGGATATTCCACCTACACATGGCACACAGACTCACTGTTACGGTATAAACTGACAGGAAAACGAGATAACAGATAAACTTGGCTTGCACGACTAGCCAGTGGTCGGGTGTGAGTCAGATGTTAATTAATTTTGTACACCAAATGATAGTATACCCTACATAAGGCAAAATAGGGGTTGAAATCGTCATAAAACTGGAAATGGGTGCCAGGATATTTGAAATGTCACAATAGGGGATGATATGCCTAATTACGATATTTCACAGCTCGCTCAAAATATCCAAATAATTTGCTTATCTATACGCACAGGCGGCTCCAGGAATATTAGATCTTTCGACAACCTGAAAGGCTTCAAAACCAATATTTGCACGCTTAAATAAAATAATAGCGTGTTGCAAAAATCAATCACTGCTTTGATAAACAAACAAAATCTCTAGTCAAGTTACGTTAATCCAAAATCTCAATGTGTAAAATACTTTCACCTCGCCAAACAAAAAAAATTTAGTAATATATTAATAATAATAAAAAAAACGTTTTAACTGTGTACACAATCGTTTGAAATCGAATTCTTCAAATTACGTTTGATTAAGCTCAATTCATAAGCAAAATTAATCGGCCTTTAAATGTACGTTATAGTTAAATCATCCCTTGAAAACTTTCAGCAGTGTTTATTTCAGCTAATCCAAACTCGATATAATTACGTTAATTTAATGAGCAAATTAAACAATAAATACGAAATTTGTTTGTCCTTCGACGCTGTGTAATCATAGGTTCACAAAACAAAAATAACACAGATGAATATAATGTACATAAAATAAATAATAATAATACAGGAACAAAGAAATCGGAGACAATGTAATTGTAAACACATACGATATCAAATAACTTACTTAAATTTGGCTTGTCCTCTAGCTAGAGTATGCAACAAATCGCCTTTTAATAGATCTACCTATTACAATTTCAATATAAACGTATGTCAATTTTGTAAAACATTAAGAAAATACACTTCAAATAAATTTGACTAATTCTTTGCATGAAATCACTCGCCTTATAAATCTAAACAACAAAATCATCAAGAGTGACCCACTTAAAGAAAAGTCGTGTGTTCATGCATTTATTTCATCCCTAAATAACATCATAATCGTAAAGAAGAAGCACTCAAAATTGTATTTAAATTTCGTCAATCACCACATTCAAGATAAAACACAAAAGTTACCTTATATGTAGAGGCCCTTGGTTACACAGAATCTGGGACGACTATCAGCTCGGGATATTTGCAATATCAAGCAGCGGTCGACGGCTGCTGTTTGCTTCTAGCGATGCTTGGTTTGATTTTCAATTGATCGTGTACGTTACTGTCTACATTGACCCGTAACTCGTTCACTTAACTTTATTTGATTTAACTAAACTCCTCAAGCGAAACTATTTACTGTATGTTACTTATTCACTTTATATCAATACTGTACAAGCTCGGATCAATACTTATAATTTTTATTAAATTATAAAAAGTTTTATTTACTTAGCAGCAGGCTACTTGCTTACAAGCGCACTGTGAACTAGATGTTTGTAACCTTGAAACGAACGTTATATTTTTCCGCAAAGAAAAGAGAAGTCTTCTCCAGAGGACAGCGTGAGTACTAGGTAACACTCAGCGCTATTCTGGATCTCGATATACATAAGCATAAGGCCTAACTGAACGTCACAATAGATTGGCGTCGTGCAGGATGAATCATTATATGATCACTTATTGGAATTTTGGAAGATGAAGAACACCTTTCTCGAAAGTTCGGTCTACAAGAGCCTTCATCAACGTCGTTTCGCGATATTTACACCACCCTAAACTATACGCTTCTACGCCTGTACTACTACTGCTAACGTAAAAACTTTACTTTCGTCCACATTGGTTTTTCAGCCCCTTCCACTCTAATTTGCCCAAAAAAACTTAAATATACCACTCCGCGTATACAAGAAGTTGTAAATTCGAAAAACGTCGGAAGAGATTGCTTTGTCAGCAAGCCTGTTTCTACTCGAAAGCTTGTCTTAGGTAATTCTATATTTAACGCATTGGAATTTACATGCAAAATCGCCTCTAATGCTATGTACTTAAAGTCATACCTTGGGTTTTCGGAGCATATTTCTTATCAATCGGAATGGTGCCTATCTGGCGGCTAACTAGAACTTTTGCACAAGGTGTACCTTACAAAGTAATGTTTGAATACGTTCTGTAATTTAATTCTTTTTATATGATGCAATCCCAAGGTGATTTAATCAAATTAAAATACGAAATTTATTTCTACAAAACTATTTCTATTTACAAATACACTAACGAATGCTTCCTTTCAAACTCTAGTAAGAGGGTTTACTACGTTATTACATCCCACTACGAGAATCTAAGCCCCATTCAAAATGTTCGGTACTAACAAATAATTTATAAATTCGAAATTTATCGGCAAATCTTGATGAAATCATGGATACATGACATCACACAAACACGCCTACCCTAGGCCAGAACATTAAAGTGCAGGAAGCAGCAGATTGACTGCAATCCAACACCCGTAGGGAGATCACATTCTGTCACCTAGTTCTTTAAAAGAATCCCCGCACGCCATGTAAACGCGAAAGTAATACGTGTTAATTAGAATACGTAAACAACAGCCGTCCTAACCGCTCACCCGTCGAGAGAGATCCAGAAAATTAGTTTATTCTGTTTTAAACAATTAGTCCGTTACCGCAGTTATAAATCTCGTATAAGGAATAACATTAGTTTAGTCTGTTTTAAATAATTAGAATAGATCGGTTACCGTAGTTATAAAATCTCGCGCGAATAAGAAATTTTGTATGTGTTAAATTATACGCAAGATAGAAGCAGTACATTAAAAATGTTTTCCTTTCGCAAAAAGTAAATCTTTACTTTGGTTAAAATGTAAATTCTATATTGAATATAATTCCCAAATTACTAGAGATAATTATAGTAAATCTTAAGGCACCCTAATTAATAACCTCGCGTAAACAATTAAATGGGATTACGTGAATCCGGAAAAGCTTCAGTTCAGTAGAATTAAATTAATTAATTATTAAATGATAGGAGAATATACTTTCAAACCATTATAAGTCTATGGCTCAGTGTGGGTTAATTTAACAGAGTGACCAGGCCGATCTAAAAGCGACCTCTCCCCTCTTCTTGCAAGTACAAGAATCAATTGAGCTAGTTCCGAGACATGGTAAAGTAATATCTCTTTCATCTAAAGAAAGGGCTTTACAACTATCTCGAGAAAATAAAACATTTGTTTTATAAATGATGATTTTCACAAAATTTTACAGCATATAAATAACTAATTGAAACAAGTAAAATCAGACACTCTTTGTTGATTTATCACAGCCAACCAGACATTGAAAACATAATTTAGTGATGAAACGGTGTTTTTTACCAGAAACACAAAAGTTTAAATTAATTTTTCTCGCAAATGGTACGAGATATCGATTTCAACTAAGAGTACATTTTGTATGGAAAATATCGTAGTTTTTAAATTTGATGTAAAATCCATCAAAAAATTGAAAATAAAAATTTTCGTAAAAAAAAAAGCTGTTGGCCCCCCAAGTGAACCGATTTTGATGGCGATAAGAAAATCGTGTTCTCAGTGGCCGGTTTGTCATTATCCACTTATTCGTTGTACCAAGTTTGAACTTGTTACGTAGCGGTATTTTTGAGATATTTAACAAAAAGTGACTTCACGGTGCCATCTTCAAAGGGCTCTTTGTATTTTTGGATTAAGGTAATTTAGGTTAAATCGACACAAAATCAAGAGAGCTTCTGGACATGTATATAATTTCTTTTTTATTTTTCCTTTCCGTGAATTACTGTCAAGCAAACAAAACAAAATTAAAGCACAAAAGCAAAAAATATTGACATTTTTATTGAAACAATATGAATTTATTCTACAGAATGGTATTTTGCCATACAGTTTTTTTTCGCCGCAAGACTGAATATGTTCAAAACCACATTGCTCGCATCCTCCTCCTTCCTTGACATATTGCACCCAGCGTGATCCTGTCACGTGTTTAGATGCTAAGCGGAGGAAGAAGGAAAGGGTTCTCTACTCACGTACAGATAACACAGAAACAGTCTAGCTCAGAACGGTTCGGGGAGTGGGGGTCAAGAAAAGTCCGGTGTAACAGTAGGCGCCAGTAGTCGCTCCCCAAAAGCAATACTCACCGTTACTCCGACTTCTCAATAACGATGTCTAAGGAGGTGAGTAGGGAATTAAAGGAAAGGAGAGCAAAATGGGGAAAAGAGAATAAGAAAAAAAGTTGTAGTGTAACGCAAAAATGTAATTTTTAAAATAAGGGTAGATACAGAATCAGAAAAACAAAATTAACTGAAGTAAATTTTTTGTTTTCTTTATATATCAATATAAATAATATATAATAATTTATATACACCAAATACGGTTAACACCCAGATAGACCCGAAATGAAATTAGTCGCAACGTTCGCAAGTAAAGCGGGTTTGTACACCAAACACAAAAAAAAAACATTAATATACAAAATTAATTACTTTAAAAGTTAAACTTTCGGAAATGAAAGATTTTTCATTACCCAGAAGCTGAAAGAAAAACATATACCTACGCTAAAAAAGCGTTTTAATAACCAAAACTTATTTAACAATACACTTGCTGTGGTTTCACAACACACCAAAAATTATATCAAAGTTGAAATATTCGTTATTTATAAATTATTTACAAAATTTTCTCTGAAGGGCGGTTCAGTTGCACCAGAAACTAGAAAAAAGGAAAAGAGAGAAACAGGCAACTGAACGTTCCTATCAAAGTTAAATATAAATACAGTAAAAGTAAAATTTTAAGTCTTAATACATATATAATAATCCAAAATAATAACCCAATAATTGAGGTAAATAGTTTTAAATTTAAAAGTAAGTAGCTATATTCAAATATACGGAAAAGTTAAGTAGTGTTATAGTTAAACCGCTAATTTGATTAAAAAAAGGAAGGAAACCAATTAATATTTAATGAAACTAGTAAGAAGCAGCTCGGTAATCAAACAGTTTCGTGCGCAGTTGACCTACTGTTCGTTATAAAATGGATGCTATGTTAAAGTAAATATGGGCGTGGTCCACAATTTACCAAATACTATTAGGAATTATAAAGTAAACGTTCTGAAGATCACTTCAGTACAGATCAAACTAATAATTAGGTGGGTACGTCTACCAACCACGTTCACTTGAGGAAGTTCATTAATCGGTAAGTACATTATACCGTAGTTACATTAAGTGATTCAAAAGACTGTAATTTATAGAGAGTATCACGTTACTTAAACTCTTGTAGAGCAGATAAACGACTTCTAGCACGTACAGCGAGAATGCAGTAATTTTAGTCCATGCGAAAAATAATAAAAGTTCTGACCTTTGGTAGCGTTAATATTGTTACTCTATCATTGATGCAGTAGTAGTAGAACGTCTAACCAATGGATGTAAATTTAAGGTCTCGACGTGGCTACCAATTTCGAACAGGTACGGTTTAATTCCATTAGTAATACAACTTCTATAGCGGACAAGTAGCCACGATTACAGAAATACAGAAGAGAAAATTTTATGCTAAAAGGAAAGGTACGCGAGTATTATATAAGGTGAAATTAACATCAATTACTCCTATGTTCGAGGTAGGCACACTGAAGTGGTACGAAACGCCTTCCGTTAGTCAATCGGAGGATCCGTAATTTGTTTAAGGTTGTACGCTTTCTGTTGCTAACAAATACATTTATGAACTGATAGCAAATATGGAAACCTAAGGAACAGCTTATACCTTTTACGACGAAAAACTCATTTTACCCGAAATGTTCTTGCGAGTAACAAGTAATTTTCAGAAAAGCCCAAGTATATCTTGCTACAGTAAAATTCTTCTAATTTATATCCGAAAAAGCTTCGCTTACAGAAATTTTAGAAGAGCTCAGAAATTTTCCATAGCGTCGTAAAATGGCGACCGCAAAAAAGGACACGAGAAATGTAGTACGTTTTTCAAAACAAAAATTGTTAGAATCGATCAATAATTAATAAATACTATTGTGTTTGAATGTTCTAACCTCTCCCTCTAACGAGAGTTCAATAAACTAACACAGTTATCTGGTATTGAGTAGGTTCAAACCTTTAGGGATTCGGCCATTTGCCCATAGGTGGCATAAGTATATACTTTCGTTTAATGAAATTTAATTTGTTTGATTTAAATTGCTTTATGTAACAGAACATAAGAACATTACTTTAATAAATGGAAATTCTAATACAGTGTGTAGTATATTAAGGTATTTCAGCATCCACAATATGCAGGATAAGAAATATGTTTAGCATGTTACAATCCTATATTTGAAAGACGAATATCACGTGGTACAGAATATTCGGGTTTCCTTCGTTTGTTCGTTATCGTGGACATTTTCTCATTACATGCTCTTTGCTTCGAATTCTGGAGACCCTTCGTTTTATACGTTATTAGCCCAAGTGTAACATTTTGTCAAAATTCCAGTAAAGGAAAAAGTTGATAATGAACCACGTATTTACAAAAACAATATCTATTAGTCCCTAAAAGATTTTATGCTACCATTTTTTACGTCGTCTTGCCACTGCGTAATCCTTTCCAAGTCTATCAGCATGATCAACTCCGCCCATAAATTTGTTGTAATCCTTTACAATGCTAGGACAAGGGAAACGTAATCTTCGGAATTACCGGGAAGATTTTAGATAAAGTGAACCACTTTGTTATCTTTCCACTTGACAAAACCCTTTACTCTATGAGCTGAATCTGTAATCATAATCACCTCGGGTCATTTGTTCATCAGATACTAAATTTTTTGGAATAGATTTCTTGTTTGCCTTATAGTTCCACACCCAAATGTATTTTCAGCATTTAGGTTGTCTACAAAAGGTACAGAAGAAAAAAATTATCGTAGTAGATCACTTTTTCTTTGCCCCATTCCTTTTTGGTCAGGCATAACACAACTTTTTCTCCTAACCTGTAGTCCTTCCATTATTTATGCGTAGCTCCATCTTTCCCTTGGTACACATCGAATCGCAAAATGTAATCTTTCTTGTCAGCAAGTGCCTATACCATATAAACCCTTTTGATGGGCTTCATGGGGCTGTACTGTTTGATCGATGATCGACCTTTGAATGATATCATTGACTCATATACGGATAATTTCCTCGTACCGAAATATAACGTCTCCAAGATTTGATTTAGTTTTAGAATAAAAGGTCAAAGGGTGAACAATTTATCGGTATTAGTAGGAGTCAGATCTGATTATCGTTTCAATGCAAATTTGATAAAATTTTATCAAATCTATCGAAAGACAAAGTGTTTGAGGCCAAGGGAAATTCCTAGATCATTGCTAGATGACCAATAGTGCTTCCAAGAAGGTAATTTATGATAGCCCATGACCTGATTTATACCAATAAATGCATAAAACTTCTTTTCTGTAATGTTAAAAATTCTGTTCTTTTAGATAGCGCATAAATTCGACTGGTAAACTATAGTTTCAGCAAGGAATTTCAAGAAAACATCCATTACTGAACTACAGTGTGATAAGTGTTCGTGAACAGGACCTTCTTCTAAATGTATTCAGGTAATTCAATAATAAAATCTCTTTTTTCCCATTTTCTATCTTTATCTCTTCCTTCGTCTGCTTTATTTGGTGTTCCATTTACTGTCTCTTCTAACAAATTATTTTCAATGGCTCCCATCTCATAAGTTTCATCGATAACATTCGTAATATGTGGAAATTCACCCTCTTCTAAATCTTCATCTTCCTTATCAGTTTCCGGGTTGTTACCAATAGTCATGTTCTTCAACTCATAGATCGCTTTTTACAGGCAAATAATAATGTACGTTTCAGTCACGTCAGGTGAAACGGTATTTTTAAGCTTGGTGTCCAAATATTATTTGTTTGAATAATGTGGTATTCTTGAGTACCGTCAGGCAACAAAGGGTTAAAGTTATACAACACAGTTATGCCTAAACGTCTGCTTCAATAAAAAATTACAATTATACAAAAAAATTACAAAAAGTGATGGATAAAAAAGAACTCCCTGATGTATAGCTACACAAACAAAACATTTAATTATACAAGAAACAAGCATCATAGAAGTGGTTTACATTAAGAGATACCTTGCGTACCTATTTAAAAGTATTATTACTTCATGGTAGGGAAGACCGGGCACAATTGTAACAATTTTTACTTAATCAAGTATATTAATTGAAAACCTTTGAAATTTGGGCGAGGTATTACGACACGTTTCGTTTATGTGAAGCAAAAAGCATATTCCATAATTTACTTTGAATTTTTGGGTCTGTGCATTGGTCACATGTTACATTTATACCACCATCGGAGACAACTGTAACAATCTTAGAATAAAGTATATTTTTATATAAAACGCAGACATATTTCTATTACTAAACAAAAAAAAAACCATACCAATCCAGTAATAATAAAAATAATGAAGCTTAATCTCAACAGTTGATACAGTATAAGAAAATATTGTCCTCCTCGTCCTACATGCAGAATGGCACCACTCCTTACAAGATTGGCACTGATTCCATTCCTCACCATGTTCGTCGTTGGAGTAGGGCTTTAGGCAATAGAGACCTATTGCGTTGTCCTTATCGAATGAACTGGAAGCTTCATTTTTTTTTCTCGAAATCGATTTCTTGTTCTTTTTCTTCGTTTATGCAGCTTCTTCCTCAAGGGCTCTTTTCTCAAGCGTTTCCGTTAATATTGCTGTTGTTTTTTTCTTCCTACGTTCGGCCCTTTTCTTGAGACTCTGCTGAACTTTTGGAAATGGACGAATTGTTTCTAGTAATTCTTTGGAATTATTTAACACGTCCATTTCCATTTCAGTACGTGTTCGGTCCCTAATTTCATAATAAGTGGTTTGTTCAGACGTTGATGCAACAACAGATTTAATTCGAATCAGTTCAGAATCCTCAGGGAATGTTGTCTCTGTTAAGTTATCAAGGTTGCTGATCAACAGTACGTCAGTCGGTAACGATTGTGAAAGGCATGGTCTTGTCACTTTAAAGCCACTCATGATATTAGTTGGTGTAGTAGCTTTTGGTAGGGCTTCAGCTACCAACCCTGGTAAATCATAGGTTCCCATTTTTTGACCGGGGTGATTTTTCATGCACGCGTCCATTGCACTGTTCACATAGGCACATATACACACATGTCTAAAGGTTGTAACTTAAACGAGGTGTGAGGTGGGGATGATAGTAAAATGATCCCGTTATCTCTGGAAAAGGTTGATTGTTTCATGGCTCAAATGTGATCTATGGTTATCCAGCAGAGGAAGAATGTTATTTTCATGTGTATGTCTACTATGTTTGCCAAAATGTTTTATATAAATGAAGACGGTTTCGGTGTCCATCCAACTGGAACCATTGGCTTCCCCGATTGAAACTGTTGGAGCTCAAGCCATGAAAAATGGCTTGAACCGCTTCCTAGGGAATATAAACACAGGAGGAAGGGCATTTCTTATGGCATTAATAGCCACACAAACAGTAACTAGAGTTCTATTTCTCCCGCTCCCATTTGCTTAGTGCGTTTAGCTGAAACAATTTTGCTGGGTTTTTCCCCTGTGGTAACCTCAGTCTCATCAACATTGTATGCATTGCCACGTTCGATTAACTCTGTTAAAGTTTACAGTTCTAGCAAAACTTGTTGCTTCAGGCACTCTGATAATTTCGAATTTCTCTTCATAACGTTGGAAAACCAGTCTCTGGATCCCATCTTTGTAATATGCCACTGCTCTGGGACCGTGACAGATTTCCTCGTCACAAATTCGTATACGAGTGAACACACATCATTTGGTGTAAGGCCGAAATAAAAATCAGATGAATTTCGTATGTACTCACAAAATATGTTTTCGTCTTCTCGGCATAATATCTTGTTGTGTGAATTGTATCCAACATGAGGCTGTTCAATTTCACTTTTAATTTTCTGAATATATCTATGTAAAGTCACATGACAAATCCCTACATTTCTTGCGGGTACCCTTACAGAGATACTTTTCCAAAACAAGGGACGCAGCCTGTTGCAATATGGTAGCAAAAGGCCCCCTTTTTGTTTTCCTAACTCGGGGTCGTGAAATATTCTGCAATACAAAATAAAAAAAGTTCGTGATCGTGGATACTTAATGCTAGGGGGATAGTTGTAACACGTTACAACCGTCTCCCAGTTTGATGTTACAACTGTCCCCAAGGTGCATTTTTTTACTTAGCAAGCTTCACATTGCACCTTCAGGCGCAAATAACACAATACATAACGAGTGTGTATGCGAAATTTGATCGTAATTTTCCTACATCTAGTCATCGTCATCAAACTGAATAAGAAGGTAATAGTTTACTTACTGATAAAAAATTCAAGCACTTTCACGTGTAAATGAATGTAGCACAACTAACGCATTCAAACTGCAGCAATCAATGGTGTTCATTGTACCCTTCTTACAGCCGCAGTTGGCACTTGCTACAATTGTACCACGTTACGATTGTCCCCGGTCTCCCCTACTGCACACAGAACTTTATACACGTAATATAATTTAGAATATGACTTGTTGACAATGGCATTAGAGACTAACAAAAAAAAAAAAACATAATAAAAATGGAGATTACTTAACCATCACGTGTATTAATGAATGAGTTAAAAAAAAACGTTTATACAAGGTTTATCAATTTACCTGATAAAAATTTGAACAAAGAAGAGAGAGACGATTAGTTTTTTCGTAGCCAGTAATTAGCATAAAATTCCTAGCATACAGTTGCAATTCTCAACATACAGTACAAATTATGATTGGTTAAACCTACCGTATGGAAAAATTTGCAAACGTTTCGTATTTAGTATTAAAACCAGGATATAGCAACAAAATTATCTACCTAAAAATAATCCGAAACCAAGCTCCTAAATTAATTAACACATGCGTAAAATAAATATATTCACGTTAAATACTGATAAGGAATTGCATAAGAGAACAAAAATAACCCGTAAAACGTTATGTAATGAATCGCGAAAGAAAAGTAATTTAAAATATCTTTTGTATTTGAGATAAAGTTGTTTTCATGGTAAACAAACTTAAAAGATTACAACCGGTAAATATAAACCGATTTTCCTTTATTATTTTTCAATTAAAAATATGACGAATGTCAGAGTAAGATAATGTATTTTGTACTATGATGTATATCTTGAATCCAAAAGTTAAAAACGAGCTCTTTACATTAATTCAGCTTAAAAATAGGTAAATGCTGGCATGTAAATGAATAAAAATTAGTTTTGTACGAATATAATCAGTTAATACAAAGTTAGCAAAATAAATATGACGTACGTATGTGCGACTTAATTAATTTATACTGTAAAATTGTGTTCTGTATAATAGAAATGTAACCGTGAAGTACGCGTTTGTGAATGGATTGTATTTAAAATAGAACACATCAATCCCAAAGATAATATTAACATATTTTTTTATTATAAATGTAATAATTTTTTTATTCACGTATATTGTCAATACAAACAGAATAAGTTTCATTCAATGACTTGCAGTATAAAGAATTTAAAGTGTCGAAAAACTGCTATAGTAGTAAAGGTAAAGTTTGTACGTTAACCTATTCGGTATTATGTAAAATAAAATGTACTTCGAAAATTATATTAAAACACTAAAACATGCAAAAAAAGTAATTCCGTAATTTTGAATTCTGAGTTGACAAAGTTATCGGTAATTAGCAATTAATTCATTATGTAAACAATTATGTATGAAGTGGTATTTTTTTATGCCAATCTCTCCGTATGGCCGAAGTAGTAGCGTAGTGGTGACACGACCTGCTTAGCATTCGGGAGGTAATGGGTTCGATTTCCGTTACCGTCTACCCAGTATGAGGTTTTTTCAGGGGGCTCTCCACATATACATGTAGCGGCATAGTCACTGCGTATGTGCACATCATGCGCGGCTATTTAGGCAAATGCTAGAGTAGTATTTCTCCCTCAAAACCTTAACTCCGTTCCTTCCAATCCTATACTGACCACACCCATCCTTAATCACACTATGCATATATACGTAATGTATGTATGTATGTATGTATGCTGGGATTGTGACTGAAGGAGCTTGGAAAGCTCGAGCAGCCCGCCCACCCTCTTGGGGAGGTAATTAAATACGTGGCATTTTCCATTTCTTTAGCTTTTCCTTTTCATTTTTCTTTTCCTTTGCCTTTGCCTTTGCCTTTGCCTTTGCCTTTGCCTTTGCCTTTGCCTTTGCCTTTGCCTTTTGCCTTTGCCTTTGCCTTTGCCTTTGCCTTTGCCTTTGCCTTTGCCTTTGCCTTTGCCTTTGCCTTTGCCTTTGCCTTTGCCTTTGCCTTTGCCTTTGCCTTTGCCCTTGAGCGTCATGCACTAGATCTAATAATGGCCTTACAAGAAACCATAATCTTCACTCAAAATAAAACCCTCGCCCCTGCTAAAATTTTACTTCAAAAATATTAACTCAAAGTTCATCCAAACACCAATAAAATCTTAAGCTTCATGTAAAAACCGTAAAATTGCGATAATAAAACTAAAAACTCATTACATATTTCGATAAACTGAAATTATTGTCTCAAACATAAAAAAAAACTGTTCAATACGGTAATTAATTATTCAATTGAAAACGAAAAATACGTCAGAACAACACTAAACGTGACCGAAAATTTATAAAATTCTAAAATTTAATAAACGACGAAATTGGTGTTGTAATTCATAAGTTCGAAAAATACACAGCTCATTCTCAAACAAATAACCAAACTGATTACCATTTTCGCAAATCCAGGTAATCGACAGCAGATCAGATGATTGCTATAAAAAACTCAAAAGTTGCGACTACTCGCAACACTATCGTGTACAAAACTCAACAGCTGATCGGTCAACGACCAATTTACTTTATAATCTACGTTACGGTATATCTATTAAAAGTTATTTTTAACTGCAACTTTATCAACCAGATCATAATGACTAATTCTAACTCTCAAATTTATTACGTTAAGACAAATTAAATAGTAAAGCAATAAAAAACAATCGTCATCGTAAAGTTATTTAAATCTACAATTTCGGTAGAGCCAGTAAATCACTCGATAACGGAATGTCATCCAGAACATATGATCTTTTAAATTTTGAATAAACGTAATTAAAAATAGCGTTGTGAGAAAGGAAAAAGATTACAATAACATCAAACAGAAATGAAATAGTACCATCTAGTCATTAACACCTTCGTAAATTGCATTAAAATTGCACGTGATTCCAATCAACAATGAGTGTGTTGATGCGGCAGTTACAAAAAAACACCCAATTTTATATACCTATAAATAACCTGAGGTGATAACTTGCAAGCTCATTTTCCTACATTTGTCTACTTTAAATTTTTAAATAAATCACACCAAAAAGGAGCAAATCGGAACAATAATAATAATTTCGTTGACCACATATTCTAACAAACGGTAAGATGTAATTTTAGTTAGCGTAATCAAAATAAAATACTGATAAACACCGTATTACAATTAAAAACTGTACTATACGGTCACTTCTTCATCTGGTTAACGTTAATATGTACACACCCATAGTTTTATTTACAGCTACTTTACTTTTATCTAATTAAAACTTATTAAAGCGGCACTATATGCAACAAGTTCGTGCTTTATTTGTTTGATCTGCGCAGTATATGCGAAACCACCCCTTTAACCCGGAACTCGTTAACATTAATCCATATAACCAAAATGCGATAAAACAGTTCAACAGAATAAAGGTTTAGTACTTCGTAAAAAAAACACTAAAACCAATTACTTCTGTTATCGAAAATAGTTACTATTGACAAATCGAAACACAACGATATAACAAACCGGAGGTGTGTTGAAACTTGATAATATCCCAACCAGTGGATACGGAAAATGTTCCCACGGCACTGTTCGGTACACCCTCGCGGTCTGGTATACACACACTTCCGCGTACATTGCGAAGTCGCAAAAAAATATCAGCATTTGCCTACATCTTGAACTAAAATGACCTTAGATTTTAATCCCCTTAAATCTTAATTAACCAACTACAGAGCTTCGTTACTTTAAATTAACATACGCGCGAAAAACGTTAGCCCCTCGGCACTAAATCGGAAAGGAATTGCATCATCCGTCAAAATTGCATTCCCAATGGTACCTCGTGTAATGTGATATGTCTATGATAACGAAACTTTACGATAATGAACCTTAAAGTAACGCATATAAAATCTAAACTCTTTATTTAAGGACTAAAATATTTATCGAAAAGAAACGCGACAGATTGTCGGCTACATTTAAATTCGCAAAAGATGTACCATACAACGTAATAATTTTATGCTTAATATAATTTTACATGATGCAATTTCAAATCCATTTAACAAACTTCACCAAAATTAAAAATAACAAGAACACTTATTTACACAAAAACTATTCTAACATTACTTTGTAACGCAAGCATCATCTGCGAATGTCGTCTTTACCTATTTGAAATTCCAAATTTTAACTTGTACTAAAAAAACTCGAACATCCTCAAATAGTAACTACAAAACAATTTTACATACATATCTTATATTTCTCAAATTACGTTTAATTTAATCGACATGAAAATTTATTCTCTGAATTTTTAAATACCGTATTCTAAAGGTCTTAACCATTAAAAAAAACTTTTAACCAATTTCAATACTCAATACATAATACTTGGAAACAAAACATTCTAAACCTTTTGACTTTTTAACCAAAATTTCGAAAAATGAGAAGAAAAAAATCTGTTGTAATTTACTTAAAATTTTCACACCCGGTGACAGTTGGTCAGTGTATATTTAGTTGCGAATGCGGAAGATTGAGGGATATTATTAGACGTTAGCGCTTAAATGAGCAGGACTAGGTTTTTTATATCCTTTATAAAAAACCCTATTACGAAAACGCATTGTAAAAACAGTTATCCAGATCAGAATGATATTTAAACTCAGATAGAAATTAATAGTCATAAATACAATATGCTAACCTCAGATATTGAAAAAATTTGAGCTAGCGCTTAAATTTCAACATTAAATACTGCATAGGACATAATCGTTTAAGGACTAGGTTTTTATATCCTTGATAAAAATCAAAACAACCCTAATAAATATTAATAGCAGATTAAATAACATCTTTTTATTATGAAAAAGACACTTATCACCTTTACATGTCATCTATTAATCCTTCCCCATTATTAGAATACAATTTTTATGACAGGGGGGAAGCCCGAGAACAGATTCCCATCTTACAAGACTAGGACGCCTCATTAGAATGCACAATCTGTAGATGGGATTAAAAGAAATGTAATAATAATTATGCAATTTCCTTGATAAAAACGGGCCCTAATAAATATTAATAACGGATTAAGTCTTTGTATTCTCAGGTGAAAAAAATACGATCCCCATGTGGGCACATATAAAAAAAAATGGCTACCAAAGGTGTCCCAAGGGTCACATCACAATGACGGATGGTGTCAGTGTACTACTGTTATATTATATGGCTAGTAAGTGTGCGCATTTTAAAATTATTCTTGACTATACAGAGTGTCCCAAAAAAAGCAGGGCAAAACAAAGTTAGTGTTTTTTTATAGAACACCATGTATAATTCGACTTTTTAATTTTACGTGCAATTGTAAAACTTTATTTATATAACATTCATGCACGTAAAATGTACGGGTTTTGAACTAATTAGGATTGGATCCAAAAAATCGCATTTATAGGTGTAATTATGTATTATTATGTATAATCTTGTGTTTTGTTAGAAAAACTTTTATATATACATATATATATATATATATATATATATATATATATATATATATATATACCAAGGAAAGACCAAGCTTAAGCCTATGTTCTAAAGAATAAATAGATAAATGTTACATGGGGTTCAAAATAAATGTTCAAACCTGCAAAACTGGAAATTAAAAAATATCACTTTTCTGAAATAGAACATCCTATATATTTTTACGCTTTGTTAAAGAGAATCAAGAACCACTGTTTGTGAGTTATTTTGTTTTTTCTATATTATTCAATACTTTAATGGTTTTTCCTGTGACTATTTGCAGTAGCCACGAAATTTTAAAACAAGAGAGACAAAATGATACATTAAATACTAATCACTAACATAGAGCTTGATATAAAATAAATAAACATTCTCAAGTCATTGGATAATTCAACAGTTACTAATGAGTTTGGCTTAAAATACGTTCGAAAAGGTGTCCATCCTACTGGATGCATACATTGAACACACAAAACTTTCGCTACCGAAATGCAACAGTTTGACAGGTCAAATATTTGTCACGTGGAAAATTGTTTTCATGGCTACTGCATTAAAATATTGAGTAATATAGAAAAATCAAAATAACTCAAAAACAGTGAGAAATAGGTATTTGGACATACTTATGAAGAATTGTGTGGTTTTGGATTCTCTTTAACACAGCGTAAGAGTATTCATGATGAGAAAAGTAATATTTTTGAATTTCAAACTTCTCAGGTTTGACTATGTATTTTTAATACCCTGTAGCATTTTTCTTCTTTCCTTGGTTCAAATATAACAATTTTTTTGGATAAAATTCCAATTATTTCAAAAACCGTTAATTTTACATGCATGAAACTTATATAAATAAAGTTTTATAGTTGCACATCCAAAAATCGAATGATATACAGGTGTTCCATTAAAAATATACTAACTTTGTCTTGCTTAGCTTTTTGTAACATTCTTTATAGTCAGGAATAATTTTAAAATGCGCACGCTTACTACGTATATATATATATATATATATATATATATATATATATATATATATATATATACAGGGTGTCTAGAATCTACCCACGTTCTGTGGCTATCTTTGTTATTATGAAAGATACGGAGTCGGTTAAATTAGCAAAGTTGGGCAGAATTACATGATAATTCAAATGCCGATAAGAAAATTCAACATTGTTACCAACTTTCTAAGATATCTGAAAATAACTAAAAATTGTCCAAATTTTCAATCGGCTATATCTTTTTTAATATTCAAAATACGAAACAGTTACAAGAGAGACTTTTGATAGATATTTTTACCCAAAATGGGAAAAGCGAATAAAACATTTTTTAGTAATTATTTTTCGGGCTACAACCCAAACATACATTTTTTTAAATGTATGTCTCGTATCGAAATAAAATCAGTTGACTGCTATTAAAGTCAGCGGCGTACCATTTTTTTCCCGAAAAATTAGGTGGACCCACGGACGCCACTGGTATAGGTAGAAATGTTCCGACTACTCCAGAACATGTGCCATAGCGTATCCCAAATTGCAAGCCAGTAACTCAAACCGTTTATGAAATATTACAAAAAATGTTTAAAAAAATTAGAAATTGAACACTGTATCATCGGGCATATGTACTTTTCTTCATATTTTTCGTTGTAGAATTAGCCCTTAAAGTTTGGCACGAAAAATGTGGGACATATATATATATATATATATATATATATATATATATATATATATATATATATATATATATATATATATACATATGTACAGTATGTCCCCGGATCGACTTTAAAAGAGGGAAAATTCTCTTATTTTTGATTTCACAGAAAATTTCATTCTTGATGATTTGCCCTGCTTGTTTTCAAACCCCCGAAACAACAATTACTTTCTATTTTACTCGTACGGTTCTCGAGATAATATCATTTTTCTTGAAAAATTGGACTGTATATATATATATATATATATATATATATATATAACGTGTCCCAGATAACATTACCAGCATGGGGATCTCGCTTATTATAAAATATACAGATTTGGTTAAATTAGATGAATTACTCCTAAGGATTAGTGAAATTATAGGACACTCTCCAATTTCCAAATTTCCATGTATTTTAAGACTTATGGCAAGAGAAAGAAAAATGTCAAATTTCTTTTTCTTGTAATATCTTTTTGGTTATATTAGACATATAATTTTATTTGCACTTTCTTAAGATACTTTTTATGCAGGATTTAAATATAAATTTGGATTTTTATTTGCACTTTCTATTTTTTAGATTCAACCCCTAAATTAAATTTTTCTTATGAAACGACAAGTCGGCTTTGAAATAATTGATCGTGTTTTTTATCCTCTTTACAATGATATAGCACATGTACTATCTATTTTTAAAAACAACAAAGAAAATTTAAAAAAATGTATTTTATTAAAGACTCTAACAATAAGTAGGCCGTGAAACATGAGAAAACGACAAATAATAGATAACAACAAGAGTTAAGCAGGTAATAGTATTGGAGATAATTATCCAATTATAAAATATGTTCAAACAATTGACCATTCCGTTCAAAACATAATTGTGCCCTGCGTAGTGTCGACGTAATTGGTCTGCGTAGTTTTTGGCGTTTAATGTTACCAAATGCTGCAAGAACAGCTTCACGAAGATCTTTGGCATTCTCAAATGTTTGCACGTATACTCGATTTTTTACGTAGCCCCAAAGGAAAAAGTCCAAGGGCGTTAAGTCTGGAGATCTGGCTGGTCATAAAATCGTCCCTCGATTACCAATCCATGAATTTGGAAACCTATTATTAAGATATTCGCTGATAATGTTTGAATTGTGGGGTGGGGCGCCATCTTGTTGGAAGCAGATATTAATATTCTCAATCAGTGGTAAATCATCAAGTTTATTTTCTAAATCAGTTTGTAGTAAATTCAAACACCTTTCACTATTTAAGGTTTTGTTAAAAAATATGGGCCCAATAAGTTTAGCGCCTAAAATGTCACACCAGACGTTAAAACCAAATCTCACTTGATGCCGACTTTCCTTAACAACGTGAGGATTTTCACGGTCCCAAAAGTGAACATTGTGTCGATTGAAAAGGCCATTATTTGTAAATCTGCTTTCGTCAGACCACAAAATCGTAGCTGGAAAATTATCGTTATTCTCACATTGATTAACATACCATTGGCAAAATTGTAATCTTCTCCCCTGATCTCCATCTCTAAGTCCCTGCAGAATGGTGTACTTATACGGATGATACCTGTGACGTTTTAAAATTGTTTGTGATGTAGTTTTCGAAATACCAGTGTTATGTTCAATTTCTCTAACAGATGTTGAAGGATTTTCAATAACTGATTGTAATACATTTAGCTCTGCATCTTCATTCCGTAATTTCGGATTTCTAATAGGTTTTGAAAATGAACCATGTTCTTTTAATTAATTAGCAAATTTCTGTACGTACGAGCACTGGGTTGCCTTCTTTTAGGATACAGCTTCAAGTACATCCGTTCAGCTTCTAAACTGTTTTTATGAGACAAGATGTAACAACTCAACATATCAAACTTTTCAGTATTAGTAAATAAAGCCATGTTTGACACAAACATATTCTGGAACGAATAATTTTTAAGTGACATTAAATTCGATTATGTTTTTATGTTTCACGGCCTGCTTATTGTTAGAGTCTTTAATAAAATACAGTACAAATAAACTTGATGATTTACCACTGACTGAGAATATTAATATCTGCTTCTAACAAGATGGCGCCCCACCCCACAATTCAAACATCATCAGCGAATATCTTAATAATCGGTTTCCAAATTCATGGATTGGTAATCGAGGGCCGATTTTATGGCCACCCAGATCTCCAGACTTAACGCCCTTGAACTTTTTCCTTTGGGGCTACGTAAAAAATCGAGTATACGTGCAAACATTTGAGAATGCCGAAGATCTTCGTGAAGCTGTTGTTGCAGAATTTGGTAGCATTAAACGCCAAAAACTACGCAGACCAATTACGTCTACACTACGCAGGGCACAATTATGTTTAGAACGAATGGTCAATTGTTTGAACATATTTTATAATTGGATAATTATCTCCAATACTATTACCTGCTTAACTCTTGTTGTTATCTATTATTTGTCGTTTTCTCATGTTTCACGGCCTACTTATTGTTAGAGTCTTTAATAAAATACATTTTTTTAAATTTTTTTTGTTCTGCTATATCATTGTAAAGAGGATAAAAAAAGCCGACTTGTCGTTCCATAAGAAAAATTTAATTTAGGGGTTGAAACTAAAAAATAGAAAGTGCAAATAAAAATCCAAATTGATATTTAAATTCTGCATAAAAAATATCTTAAGAAAGTGCAAATAAAATTTATATGTCTTATATAACAAAAAAGGTATTACAAGAATAAGAAATTTGACATTTTTCTTTTTCTTGCCATAAGTTTTAAAATACATGGAAATTTGGAAATTGGAGAGTGTCCTATAATTTCACTAATCCTTAGGAGTAATTCATCTAATTTAACCAAATCTGTATATTTTATAATAAGCGAGATCCCCATGCTGGAAATGTTATCTGGGACACGTTATATATATATATATATATATATATATATATATATATATATATATATATATATATATATATATATATATATATATATATATATATATATATATTAACTTACATATGCACTAAGAATCTTTTTGCTTTATTACATATTCGACGCTTCACCGATTTGTGGCTATGAAATTATTATCTACCTTTTATACAGGGTGGATTTAAAGTGAACCTTTTGGATTATACATTAAATTAATTCAATTACTTAGTAATACATGATTATTGTCCAAGGTTTGAATGTGCTTAAGATTAATTGCGTTTATTTAACTGATACTTTGTAATTTTTGTATTGTCTTTTAATATTTCCAGATTAGGGAATAAGGGGAATATTACTGAAAGTTGTATTGTGATTTTTAAGTTGTGTACATGAAACCACACCGCTGTGGACAATTGCTTGCTCCGCTTATGTCACTAATTATCATGCGATGGAATAAGCGAAACCTCACAGTGCCTTATTTGGGCTTTTTGTTTTTGTTTCGTTTACTTACAATTAATGTCTATGAGAGCTCTTACCGCATGAATCGTTAGTAATTAATATGTTGAGGTAATTTCTTATATGTCTGGGGAATGGATTTGTTATAGAATTAGCTACTGCCAGTTTCAGTTCTACCACTTTTTATTAGGCGTAACTGCGGCAAGTAAGGTAAGTTGCAGCGACTTCGTTTCACCGAACAGTATTACTATTTTTGTATCAAATTTGTGTTGGGTTCTTAGATATTCTAGATAGGTGGTACAAATAAATGTATTTTTTTAAATTTAATTTTGTGAAAAGGAAGAAAAGGAATAATCAGGTAGGATTTTAGGGATTAAATTTAGTTAAGTGTACATACACCGAAAGAAAATTACTTAAAACGTTAAGTTCAATTAACCTTAAAGGGGTTACTTTTATCTCTCCCATGAGTTTGGTTTATATTTACAGAAAATAAATTTAGTTGTATAAGGGAATTATCGCATTTGATATCTCCTAATCCTCCTTCGTGAGTGATATCACATAACTGCGCTTCCTGACAGCTTCACTATTAGTGACGTCTCCCTCCAAATTATTACTGGCCCGTATCGAGTTCTGAGGGCAAATCTACTTAAAAACTCGTGGCGCCCTTTCTCTTTCTTCGGGAAAATTACTCACTACTTCATCTTCTGAGGTCCTTAATGCTAATTACGCCCAGGTATCCAGTGCCTCCGCCTATCTGAGCTTAGCTCTTTCTTTTCCACTGTTGCCTCTGCCCGAAAGGATACGTCATATGTCACAATGTGCTGGTTTAATTCCTGCCAATAAATAGATTATTATTTCTTAATTTAAGTATCTCTAACACCCACAAATCTTTGATCGTTTTCCTTATGTCCAACCAAAGCATATACGGCCCCCAATCTCAAATTTGTTAGCGTATGTGTCGCGTTTTAAATTTAGATAATCCTTATATGAAGAATTCGATTTTTCAGTTTCAACTCCATTGAAGTCTATGAATGTAATACTGACTAATTCGTTTTGAGCAACACCTAACAAAATTCTAATCTTGGGATTACCGTTTGTAGATTTATCTACATTTTCTTCAAAAGCGGGAAGTTAGGGCGATTAAATAAGTATGTCGTAGCTTTATTTTCGTAGACACAAAACTTTCCAGAACTCTTTCCACATTCATCATTAGCTATATAACCAAAAGATGTTTGCCAAAGTACATTTATATCGACGTTAGTATAGTTTTCAATTATGTCTTCATCACTAAGTCGTGTAATAGAAAGTTTTAGTTCTCATGAAAGTGCATTGTAAACACGTAATTGTCCATTGGCAGCGTGTGGAACCATGGGTAAAGTATTTTCTATATAAAGACCGATGACTGCTGATACGACGAAGGAGAGAGAGACTAGAAGGCTTCACCCACCATTTGTTGTAAAAGAGATTTCAATATTCCGCATTTATTTAAAGATGGGTAAATAATGTATAGGAATAGAGGAATAATAAAACCAGCAAAGGGTTAACGACTTGCATTTGATCAGGTAATAATGTAAAACCACCAACATCGCCATTCATACGACGAACCATAAACGTCCAACCTGATCCTTGTTGATTAAACAACGCCCAGAAGACTGGAAGCGGAATGAATAAAACTAAGACTTTTATTAGACATTTAACATCAGAGACCAGTTTCGCTCCATGTTTTTCCTGTGAATAATCTAACCAACTGTCTTTCTTCACCCCCTTTGATTAGATTTTGTCCGTAGCGCGCTCTGATCATAGTTGAGTAAGGTGGTAATTTATTAAAATAGAAAAAAACTTACACCAGTGAATTGGATAACTTTTAATAACATATTTCCTTCAGGTTCCTTGATCATGTATAATAGTTTACCGACACCAAATATAACTGTAAACAGTAACAGTTAATAAATAATTGATACTTTATGTGAGCTACCAAAGCATTTTATGTCTTTTCTCAGGATAGGTGTAATGAATGTGGATATTAAGCTTCCAGAATTAATTGAAAAGTAAAGAGAGAACAGAAGGTTGCTAGCTGAAATTATTGTTCTGGTAAAACAAACTGGTCTCTTCCAATAGCAGAGACATAAGGTTTGATAGCACCGGCACCTATAGGTATTAATAGTAAGTCTACTAGCGATATAAGTGTTGTCGCAAAATGTAATGGCTGCGTCGCTGCTAAGGACAAAATAATATTTCCGATGGCGTATATATGAGACATGTAAAGTTGTTATACATTTTCCTAATAAGCTGCCAGAGACAATAGCACCAAAAACTAGAAAGAAGTAAACGATCATTGTAAAAACATGATAAGTGATTGTGGCACCGTTTTCGGCAAATAAAATGATGTCAGATTTAGGATAGCTAAAAAACATGAAATTAATTACTTGTAGATAATTACAGTTAGTATCACTTACCTCGCATCCCATAGTAGAAAAAACGCTCGCAGAACGTTGCCGATGAATTCTTAGAACAATATGATCCTTTACCTCGCTTCTATGTAGAATTACTGATCGGCGGGAATCAAGAACAAGTTGATAATACGTACGGTCTTCGTTATGATGCAAACTTAGGTAAATGGGCTATCGGAGATTCTCCGGTGGATATAGAAGGACCTAATCTAAATATAAAGGCAGAGACACATGAAGGCACTCCCGAACTATATGAACTGCTTATATTGAAATAGCCGAAGAAGTATACGCTGAGGGGTGAGACGGTATACGTTGATATTCTAGCTAAAACTAACGCATATGGGAAGAATCACGACCCTCACGGAGCAATTATGGGCACTTAGTTGTCTAAATACTGGAAGATTATTAAGCCGCTAATCAGCACGAAACGTTTCGGTTCCGGCATCAGGAAGAAGTTATCGAATAGAGTGAAGGAATATGTATACTGGAATACTCCTCGCAAACTTGTTGAACAGCTCAGGCTGTTGCGTGCATCGAAAGCAGCAGGTCATACTAGACATGATAACGAAATCATTCGTATTGAAGTGGAGCTCCGAGAAGAAGGTATAATTGCATACTAATGTCTTTCGATAGGTTAGGCAGACACTCCCCATCGCATTCAAAACATGCAACTACAAATATCACATTAACCTGGGATGATAATTACGATATGCAAGGTAAAAGACTTTGCAATGTCTTTGAACCCATCCTAGAAGATGATGTTGCTACTAGGAGATACGTATGTAAGGCGAATTTAAAATTGACCCAGGACGGTAATTACGATACGAAAGGTAGAAGAGTCTGCAACGCCGTCGATCCAATTCTAGATGCGGATGTAGCCACCAATAAGTATGTTTATAAGTGCAAGGAAGATCTTGAGATCGATTTATCAATTACAAAATTATTGGTTGAGCGGGACCAGAAACTTGAGGAAAAAATTAATCGCATATATGGTGATGTAAGCATCCTTAGCAGGGATATTTATGTCATTGAGAATAAATTACATTAGCAGTAATGCCTTTAAAGCTAGAGGTTGCTGAAAAATTGCGTAAATCGACACGGAAGAATTTCATAAGGATACGAACCATCGTTAAGCATCGGGATGATCTCTGGCAGACGGAATTAGCCGCATTTATTCTGTATGCTAAAGAGAACCGCAACATAATTATATTCTAACAGTGATAGACTGCTACTGTAAATAGGTATGGACACGCCCTCTAAAGTCGAAGAATACCGACGAAGTTTGTAATGCGATGACTTCCATTTTGAAGGAGGTAGAGCTTCTGATTACTTGAAATAGGACCAAGGACGTGAATTCTATAATAAACATTTTAAAGAATTGATGAAGAGTTATGCAATACATGATTACTCAACGTATAGCGTGAAAGAGACAGCCATTGTTAAAAGGGTTATAAGAACGTTAAAGAACATATTATACAGACGATTTAGCTTTAAAGGTGGTAAGCTGTGTTGCAGGAAGTTACTTCTGAATATAATAATAAAGTGCATTCCACGATTAGAAAGAAGCCTGAATGTGCAACATCAACATACTTACCGATGTTTCATTATATTAGGTAATGGGGATAGCAAAATTTTAAATTGGCGATTACGTCCGGATTTATAAACATAAATCAATATTTGCGAAAAGCTACACTCCTAACTTTTCCACTGAACTATTTAAGGTTGCCAAGGTGAAGGTTGGTAATCCCGTTACGTATTTACTGGAGGATCTAAAAGCTGAACCGATACTAGTTCAATTTTACGCTGAAGAACTACAGAAAACAGCTCATTCGGATATATTTCTCGTTGAGAAGGTATTGCGGCGTAGGGGGAATTAACTATATGTTCGATGGCTTGGTATGGATAAATCACATGATTCCTGGATTAATAAAACAGATTTTGCATAACACGTATATATTTTTATGTAATAAATAATTTCTTAATCTAAGTCTATAATATAATAATTTCTTAACCTATAACATAATAATAATGATGATAGTTGATTTCTTAACCTAAATCCATAGTGGCGGGGATATTGCAATGTCCCCAAGGCAGCATATCGATGCCATTAGGCAGCAAATACCTCTTGCATCCAGATTGTTGAGAGCGACTTTACGCTGTTTTATGCTATAAACCTGGTGGATTTTCGATATGATGCTGCTTTGCGTGATATCCCCCCCTTATTAGACATTTTAAGTAATTATTAAAAATAATCCTATCTTTAACAACGTAATCTCTAACGCCTTTCAACTTCCTTACCTCATAATCCTTAATCCTAAAGCTATACATTTTAGATGCCAAAGCCACCTGTTCAGTAATTATTTTACCACTAATTTCATCTTTCATCAAGCCAATTACTTTACTGTTGCATCTTGGGGAATGTTATATACGTTATCCTCAGGATAATCGAAAGTATCGAACTGCGAAATATTATTTCGTATAAGATCATCCGCATCCTCATACTGCATCTCGTACACAAAGCTATTGGTATTCCTATGTAATAATTTCATGCACTCATCGTTGAACTGCAGTTGCACGAAATTACAGTGGAAATAGTAAATTAATGGTTTAGATATGTCTAAAATAGTCATTCCCACATATAGTGGCTTATTAAAGCAGATTTTCACCTTAGATCACTCGATAGCCTTCAATTCCTCATAAAATATTTATCTGCTGTGGAAATTGGCACCATATCTATCACTCCACCTGGTGACAAGTTTAATAATTCTGTGATTTCTTATATTCACCATAGTTTTACCAAAATTAGCGTTATTCAACAATTTGTATAGATTTTTCTGAAATGGGTTAAAGGATTCTGCTCGCATCCTTGTATTTAAGTCTATATATGATTTAAGCCAACGTGATTGATTGAAGCTAATTGCGTGATGAACTTTCTCAAGTACAAGGCCAGCTTGAAGGCATTGTTTCAAGTTACGGTAATGAACGACATACTTAGTCTTAGCATTCAGCGTTGCGAGTAGTTTCCTATTTTTACCACCAGGTGGAAACCGTGTTCAATGCAGAGTGGAATGTATTTATCACGATCATGCAAATTGACTGGATATAATTGATCCACCTCTAGGATTAATCCTTTGCCCGCACTATTCGGTAAATTTAATGTCGCTTCAGGGGTTAATAAATAAAGGATCGTAATCATCCATAAACTCAATATTAGCATTGCTATATTTAGTACGTATCGTTCCTTCTACATTATCCTTATTTAACTCTTCAGTCTTACTTTCCTCGCTACTGTACAACTTTCCGAAATATTTTTGCCAACATTTCCTCACTTCATAATATTTCATTGCTCATATTCATCACTCCTGCAGCGTTCTGTTTTGGGCTACGTTTTGTATTTTTGACCCATTTCCAGAAGAGTTTTTTGTTTCCCTCAAAATCATTCTGCATTTTTTCCCCTTCCACAGTCATCACTTCCTCTTTACTTATTCTCACTGCCTCCTTCGCTTCTTTGTTTCTTAATCTCATAAAACCTCATACAATCGCTTTTCCTCAGTCTCATTTTTTCAGCAATCATTGCCATGTACGCATATTTTTTCTCACATATTGCCTTTTTTACCGCCTCATTCCACCAAGCGCATTTTTTTCTGTCTACCTACAGTCGCTCTTCCACATATCCGCACGCACAATTGACAACAGAGTTTTTCAAGCTTATCCATGCACTTTCAACGTCAGTGTCATTTATTTGTTCGTTCCACATTGTTTCATTCCAATTCAACTCTTTACTCACAGCATCTGCGTATTTCATTCTCGCACCATTATCCACTAGTTTGTCTACTCTAATTCTGGACGTTCGCACTACGTCTTCTTTCCTTCTCCAGACCCACTTTTTCCTCCCGATACAATCAAAAGTGGTCCGATCCACACCCGATCCCCATTACTATTGTATCTTTCACCAGGTTTCTAAGTCGTTCATCATACATTATCAAGCCTATCACACTTTTAGATTCATCGTTTTCGAGTTATAAGCAGTTAAAATGTGTCAGTTTATAGATGGACACCCTGTATAATAAATTGAATTTGGTATACATTTTAGGCAAGGCAACTAAAACTCAATATTAAGAGCAATTTAACCGATGACAATACCCACAGGGTGATGCCCCTTGCTTACTGCAACGCTTCTAACCCCTAATAATTCGAAAAATAAAATCCTAATTCAATTTAGAAACTTTTATGTTTCCAGTGTTATTTAGGACAAATGTGCGGTTTTGAGACACATTTAACAGTATACCTATAGAAAATTAAAATAATAGTAGAAAAACAGCGTAAAATGACCATGTTTTTGAACAGTTTTCAGCATTTATCTCGAAAACGGTACATTTGTCGTAAATAAAACCATAGACATAAAAGTTTCTAAATTGAATGAAGATTGAAAATTTTCCCAAAAATGTATCACCCTGGGACTACTAATTCTAGTACTACTTGTACGCGATTTTTGAAAATGAAAATTAAAAACTTACCTTCACAAAAGACAAACGCACTCACACTGACAATTTGCAATTGCACAAGCACTTTTTAAAACTTTTTGTACAATAATAAAAAAAAAACTATTTTATTTCGCACCGGCCGAAGTCTAGTAGCAAATAACGCATTGTTTTAAGTCAACTTCCCTTATATATGCAGTTAAAAACTCCTGTGACATCTTGTTTCGGTTGGTTTCAAAATTGGTACAGACTTGTAGATTCCTGTATTGTAAGTGTTGCCAATGCCAGAGCAGGGACCGAAAACTTGTAAATTCTTGAAAAGCGATAGTTGAGTGGTTTGGTCATGATGAATTGAACTCAACTAGATTTTGTCTTAATGCTTAAATACATATATTAAATTTATAATGTGCTTAGAAATAAAAATGATGATTGATAAAAGTAATAACTTTTATTTTTTACGTTTTAGTGCATTTTAAAAAAGCTTGTAACTTATTTCTTTTATCAATTTATTTCGTTTGTTTATCTCGGTACGTGTCACGTTACAAAAACTAACACCTGCACGTTCCTTTTTTAGTACTCGAAATCGATAACAAATTCCTATTTATAAAAGGTAAAATTAAATCTGCATCGAAACCGAATTGAAATTAATTCATCCAAAATTATGAAAATAAGGTGTTTAGCGTAATTAAGAACGGTTCTTAAATTTAAAAGTTTGGAGGTGAATACACGTAATACCTTTATAATCTGTTTAATTTATGTACGTGTTTTATTACAAAAACATGCATCTGCACTTTTAGAATAAAACATACCTCGTTCTTCCACATCCACGGTTTACCTTACGCTTACGTTAAGATTAAATGCGTTCTCTATAGTTAAATATTTCGTTCACTTTTATTTAATTAGTGACGGATAAAAGCCATTTTAAAGTTGTTTCGATTGCTCGCGAAGCGAGCCTAGGGCGCCGCTAGACGCTCGACCCCTAACGAAGTTAGGACAAGGAAGGCAACGCCTTCCTTGATGATTTTGGCGCCCCTAGAGTTTTGCGCTCCGGGCGGCCGCCCGGATCGCCCTGCCCTGGGGCCGGCCCTGCATTAAAGGAATTCAAAAGCAAGGCTGTAACAGTTATCCATACCAAAGCATTTTATGTCTTTTCCAGGATAGGTGTAATGAATGTGGATATTAAGCTTCCAGAATTAATTGAAAAGTAAAAGAGAGAACAGAAGGTTGCTAGCTGAAATTATTGTTCTGGTAAAACAAACTGGTCTCTTCCAATAGCAGAGACATAAGGTTTGATAGCACCGGCACCTATAGGTATTAATAGTAAGTCTACTAGCGATATAAGTGTTGTCGCAAAATGTAATGGCTGCGTCTGCTAAGGACAAAATAATATTTCCGATGGCGTATATATGAGACATGTAAAGTTGTTATACATTTTCCTAATAAGCTGCCAGAGACAATAGCACCAAAAACTAGAAAGAAGTAAACGATCATTGTAAAAACATGATAAGTGATTGTGGCACCGTTTTCGGCAAATAAAATGATGTCAGTGAATCAGATTTAGGATAGCTAAAAACATGAAATTAATTACTTGTAGATAATTACAGTTAGTATCACTTACCTCGCATCCCATAGTAGAAAAAACGCTCGCAGAACGTTGCCGATGAATTCTTAGAACAATATGATCCTTTACCTCGCTTCTATGTAGAATTACTGATCGGCGGGAATCAAGAACAAGTTGATAATACGTACGGTCTTCGTTATGATGCAAACTTAGGTAAATGGGCTATCGGAGATTCTCCGGTGGATATAGAAGGACCTAATCTAAATATAAAGGCAGAGACACATGAAGGCACTCCCGAACTATATGAACTGCTTATATTGAAATAGCCGAAGAAGTATACGCTGAGGGGTGAGACGGTATACGTTGATATTCTAGCTAAAACTAACGCGTATGGGAAGAATCACGACCCTCACGGAGCAATTATGGGCATGTTGTCTAAATACTGGAAGATTATTAAGCCTAATCAGCACGAAACGTTTCGGTTCCGGCATCAGGAAGAAGTTATCGAATAGAGTGAAGGAATATGTATACTGGAATACTCCTCGCAAACTTGTTGAACAGCTCAGGCTGTTGCGTGCATCGAAAGCAGCAGGTCATACTAGACATGATAACGAAATCATTCGTATTGAAGTGGAGCTCCGAGAAGAAGGTATAATTGCATACTAATGTCTTTCGATAGGTTAGGCAGACACTCCCCATCGCATTCAAAACATGCAACTACAAATATCACATTAACCTGGGATGATAATTACGATATGCAAGGTAAAAGACTTTGCAATGTCTTTGAACCCATCCTAGAAGATGATGTTGCTACTAGGAGATACGTATGTAAGGCGAATTTAAAATTGACCCAGGACGGTAATTACGATACGAAAGGTAGAAGAGTCTGCAACGCCGTCGATCCAATTCTAGATGCGGATGTAGCCACCAATAAGTATGTTTATAAGTGCAAGGAAGATCTTGAGATCGATTTATCAATTACAAAATTATTGGTTGAGCGGGACCAGAAACTTGAGGAAAAAATTAATCGCATATATGGTGATGTAAGCATCCTTAGCAGGGATATTTATGTCATTGAGAATAAATTACATTAGCAGTAATGCCTTTAAAGCTAGAGGTTGCTGAAAAATTGCGTAAATCGACACGGAAGAATTTCATAAGGATACGAACCATCGTTAAGCATCGGGATGATCTCTGGCAGACGGAATTAGCCGCATTTATTCTGTATGCTAAAGAGAACCGCAACATAATTATATTCTAACAGTGATAGACTGCTACTGTAAATAGGTATGGACACGCCCTCTAAAGTCGAAGAATACCGACGAAGTTTGTAATGCGATGACTTCCATTTTGAAGGAGGGTAGAGCTTCTGATTACTTGAAATAGGACCAAGGACGTGAATTCTATAATAAACATTTTAAAGAATTGATGAAGAGTTATGCAATACATGATTACTCAACGTATAGCGTGAAAGAGACAGCCATTGTTAAAAGGGTTATAAGAACGTTAAAGAACATATTATACAGACGATTTAGCTTTAAAGGTGGTAAGCTGTGTTGCAGGAAGTTACTTCTGAATATAATAATAAAGTGCATTCCACGATTAGAAAGAAGCCTGAATGTGCAACATCAACATACTTACCGATGTTTCATTATATTAAGGTAATGGGGATAGCAAAATTTTAAATTGGCGATTACGTCCGGATTTATAAACATAAATCAATATTTGCGAAAAGCTACACTCCTAACTTTTCCACTGAACTATTTAAGGTTGCCAAGGTGAAGGTTGGTAATCCCGTTACGTATTTACTGGAGGATCTAAAAGCTGAACCGATACTAGTTCAATTTTACGCTGAAGAACTACAGAAAACAGCTCATTCGGATATATTTCTCGTTGAGAAGGTATTGCGGCGTAGGGGGAATTAACTATATGTTCGATGGCTTGGTATGGATAAATCACATGATTCCTGGATTAATAAAACAGATTTTGCATAACACGTATATATTTTTATGTAATAAATAATTTCTTAATCTAAGTCTATAATATAATAATTTCTTAACCTATAACATAATAATAATGATGATAGTTGATTTCTTAACCTAAATCCATAGTGGCGGGGATATTGCAATGTCCCCAAGGCAGCATATCGATGCCATTAGGCAGCAAATACCTCTTGCATCCAGATTGTTGAGAGCGACTTTACGCTGTTTTATGCTATAAACCTGGTGGATTTTCGATATGATGCTGCTTTGCGTGATATCCCCCCTTATTAGACATTTTAAATAATTATTAAAAATAATCCTATCTTTAACAACGTAATCTCTAACGCCTTTCAACTTCCTTACCTCATAATCCTTAATCCTAAAGCTATACATTTTAGATGCCAAAGCCACCTGTTCAGTAATTATTTTACCACTAATTTCATCTTTCATCAAGCCAATTACTTTACTGTTGCATCTTGGAATGTTATATACGTTATCCTCAGGATAATCGAAAGTATCGAACTGCGAAATATTATTTCGTATAAGATCATCCGCATCCTCATACTGCATCTCGTACACAAAGCTATTGGTATTCCTATGTAATAATTTCATGCACTCATCGTTGAACTGCAGTTGCACGAAATTACAGTGGAAATAGTAAATTAATGGTTTAGATATGTCTAAAATAGTCATTCCCACATATAGTGGCTTATTAAAGCAGATTTTCACCTTAGATCACTCGATAGCCTTCAATTCCTCATAAAATATTTATCTGCTGTGGAAATTGGCACCATATCTATCACTCCACCTGGTGACAAGTTTAATAATTCTGTGATTTCTTATATTCGCCATAGTTTTACCAAAATTAGCGTTATTCAACAATTTGTATAGATTTTTCTGAAATGGGTTAGAGGATTCTGCTCGCATCCTTGTATTTAAGTCTATATATGATTTAAGCCAACGCGATTGATTGAAGCTAATTGCGTGATGAACTTTCTCAAGTACAAGGCCAGCTTGAAGGCATTGTTTCAAGTTACGGTAATGAACGACATACTTAGTCTTAGCATTCAGCGCTGCGAGTAGTTTCCTATTTTTACCACCAGGTGGAAACCGTGTTCAATGCAGAGTGGAATGTATTTATCACGATCATGCAAATTGATCCACCTCTAGGATTAATCCTTTGCCCGCATTATTCGGTAAATTTAATGTCGCTTCAGGGGTTAATAAATAAAGGATCGTAATCATCCATAAACTCAATATTAGCATTGCTATATTTAGTACGTATCGTTCCTTCTACATTATCCTTATTTAACCCTTCAGTCTTACTTTCCTCGCAACTGTACAACTTTCCGAAATATTCTTGCCAGCATTTCCTCACTTCATAATATTTCATTGCTCATATTCATCACTCCTGCAGCGTTGTTTTGGGCTACGTTTTGTATTTTTGACCCATTTCCAGAAGAGTTTTTTGTTTCCCTCAAAATCATTCTGCATTTTTTCCCCTTCCACAGTCATCATTTCCTCTTTACTTATTCTCACTGCCTCCTTCGTTTCTTTGTTTCTTAATCTCATAAAACCTCATACAATCGCTTTTCCTCAGTCTCATTTTTTCAGCAATCATTGCCATGTACGCATATTTTTTCTCACATATTGCCTTTTTTACCGCCTCATTCCACCAAGCGCATTTTTTTCTGTCTACCTACAGTCGCTCTTCCACATATCCGCACGCACAATTGACAACAGAGTTTTTCAAGCTTATCCATGCACTTTCAACGTCAGTGTCATTTATTTGTTCGTTCCACATTGTTTCATTCCAATTCAACTCTTTACTCACAGCATCTGCGTATTTCATTCTCGCACCATTATCCACTAGTTTGTCTACCCTAATTCTGGACGTTCGCACTACGTCTTCTTTCCTTCTCCAGACCCACTTTTGCCCTAAACACACTCCCGATACAATCAAAAAGTGGTCCGATCCACACTCCGATCCGCGCATTACTATTGTATCTTTCACCAGGTTTCTAAGTCGTTCATCATACATTATCAAGCCTATCACACTTTTAGATTCACTTCTTTACCATGTATACATATGCACATTTTTATGTTTAAACCACGTATTGGATACAAAGAGGCTCGTCTCCACACATATGTCCATCAGTTGTTCACCATTCTCACTGACTCTTTGGTCTCCGAAATTTCCTAGAACGCGTTCAGTATGGTCTCTCTGTACACCCACCTATCCGTTCATATCCCCCACTATCATTACTATTTCGTTTAGCTTACATACGTTCAACAGATTCTCTACTTCATTCCAGACGTTCTCACGGTCCTGGTCTCTTTCTCCATTCACCGGTACATAGCATGCAGTAAGAAAAATTCTTCGAAACTCCACTTTTATTCTAACCCACATTACCCGAGGAGATGCCAGTTCGTACTGTTTAACACATCTTTTCGCTCTTTCGCTTACGATCACCCCTTTTCCGCCATGCACTTCTGTCTCAACTCCTGACCATAGTGCTAGGATGCCATCCTCCATCCTCCATCTCCTCAGCATCTTTCCCTTTGCGCTTTGTCTCCGGTATACACAGAATATCAAGCTGCCTTTCGTATATTACATTCGCAATTTCAAATTCTTTACCATACCTCTAACATTCTAGGCACTGACTCGCCATTCATTCCTTGTGCAGTCGTCAGCAAGAGGGCCTGTCTGTTTCGACCGTGACCGCCAGGTCGACCCGAGGCAATTGTATTGTTCTCTCGAGTAATACCATAGCGAGCAGACCAGTTACTAGCCAAATCGTGCCCCGGACGTTGTAGCATTCCCTACTAACGCTATCGTTCTACGATCGGGCAGTTATTTGTCTACTACCTCGATATGTAAGGAAGTAAGAAGTAGAAATATACACAGGGTCAAGAAAGATATAAATAATAGATCGTATATTTACTGTAAGAATATCTAAATGTACATACATGCATATATATTTTTTCACTTACATACCCTTCAATCACATCACGCTTCAACCAGACTACCTCCTACGCGATTACTGGCTCTCGCGCACTCACCGGACTTGCTGTTATTTATTTGCGACCAAATGTTTTAATTATTTTTAATTTATAGTTAGTTCTTTGTTATTTAATTTAATATTTATTTATCAAATCTGTTTTATTATTGTGGCGAACCGTGACAACTTAAACGTTTCCATCCTCTAAATAACTTATTCTTATTAGTTCTCTGTAATTCATTGTTATTGCAAGAATGTTTACCTGTTTGAGTTCAATCCTTAGAAAAAAGGGTGGTATTAACGCTTTAAGTCTGTTACATGCACAAAGGTACGGTCGTAGCAAAAGTAAAAGGTGTGCCGTAACAGCTAGAAAGGAAACAGGTCGGAAGCTCAATCGGTCGGTTACGCACTTGGATGAGTGGGCGTGTGGTTGGCGTAGATACACAGATAAACTAAAAGGCACCACTTCATTTATGTTTATATCGCCCTTAGATCAAGAAAAGGGCTACGACACAGTAAGAGAGGCGCTACAGTTAAAAATACGGTTGGGCACAGTCCAAGAAGGGAAACGGTTCGGTCGGGATATCGCTCCTAGACCGCAATAGTCAAGAAAACAATTATTAGTAAAGTAACACAAATCCGTTTAATCGTTGTAGATATAATCGGTATTGATAATAATTTAATAATAAACCTCAAAACTTAAATCTATTAGAAATGGTTAACATAAACTCGCCAAAGGCATACTAGTAGGAATATCCCACTGCGTTGGGATAGTAAATAAACATTCGAACAATGGACATCGTAAATCGAGATAGCTATTATTCAGCAAAACAACCCGAAAATATTTAAAGTTTCCGCAATTTGATAAAAAAATATTTTGTGATTAGTAGGTATACGTTTAACAAAACGTTCACCTGAAAAAGCTTTTACTGTATAAAAGCAGACCAACGTCTTCTATTCATTCGATTGTAAAAATCGCCTGCGCATAAACTGTGATTTAAACTACTGATTTTTCTGGTCGGCCTTCTAGCGGGCAAGCGCGAGCATTGCCCCCATTGTCGTTCTAAGCAACCTTGCGACTTTCGAATACATATTAAAATACGAGTGCCGAATAGGTTAATTGAAGGTAGTATTAATTCTATTTTCACAGAAACGTTCTAGAATTCAGTAGCAGGATGACTGGAGCATAGAACAAAGCCAGACCAGGCGTCCCTCTAAAGATTTGTTTTATTTAGTATTGTACATAGCTGTTTAGTGTTGTAAAATTGTTTCTCGTGTGAAATTATTAGAGTGTAAAAAGGAAGAGGTTAGTATAAATATAAAACCCTTATATGACTATAATTCAGTATGCACTGTGATCAACCCCAGCAGAAGTAAACGAACTTCGCCCCTTTTTATTAATTAAAATTCGATTGAGCTAGCCCGAGGCAAATTGAAGTAACATAAAGTAAAGTCCTTTCATTCAAAGAGAAGGGGGTTACAAACATATAGCTTCTTCATTCTTGACTAATTTCAAATCCTTCTAAATTAAGCTTCAAATAATTATTACTTTTACTAGATCTTTTGTAAATATACAGTCAGTACCTTTCCATACAACTCATTTTAAAAATAAAGGCTTCCTTGTTTATTATTTATATACAAAATATGTAACAATTAAACGCTGAAGACTAAAAATTACGCAGGCTAGACTACTGTTGCCTTTGATGCGTTACTAACCTCAAGCTTGTTCATTTCCCTATTCATTTCGAACTCCAAATCTTGTTTTAATTCTTTATTTTTTTTACAAATTCTTCCAGCTTCTTCCTTTTCTCTTCTACGCTTAATATTTTTCCTTTGATTAACGTAGATATGCATGTAATCGTAAAAAATAGTTTACATTGTTAAAAATTTTATTTTTGGTACCATATCAAATTTTAAGTTTAATTATAACATTATATTTCATATTACTTTATTTTTCTTATTTTTCTTTGACAGCAAATTTAAATTGCATCGAACTTTTACCATTGTTACTATATTTAATTTTAATTGCAATTAATTGACACTAAAAGTAGGTAATTAAACTCCTTATTTATTATTACCCTAGTTAAGTTTCACAACAATAATAAACATTTGATTAGTTTAAAATGGCAATAATATGCAAGTTGGAACTTAAATAATAAACCAAAGTAAACAATTTATTTTAGTCTTAATGATGTCAACACCTACGGAACTAACCATAAACAGATTGGGGTACTATGCAACTTATGCACGATCTTTTTAATTAGGTTAGTGAATATCCGGCTTTGTTTTCAGTACAATTACTATTCAGCAATCGTACAAAAATTTTGTTTCTTTTAAGATGTAATGTAAACTAATTAATGTTTCCTTTTCAGCTCTAATATTCTACCACTTCAGAGGTGGAAGGCATGTATACCCTTTGCCGTCCGGTGCAATACCACAAGCTTTACCATGGGTTCCTTAAAGTCGGTGCTCCAATTTTCTGAGCTCGGTAAGGGCTGCCGGTCACTTTCTCCTTTATTCCTTATGTACTCGCCAACATGCACTAGCCAAGCGTGGCGTTTTAACGGCTAAACCCTTCAAATGACGAGTTCTGAAACATACGCTATACCCCAGGTGAGTAGAGCGAGACGCCCACACTATCACATCGATTCGTCGATCCGTCCCAAGGATTCTGAGGGGGACAAAAATTCGTCAATTTCAAAATCTAAATCAGGTCTAAGAGCAAGATCTGCCAGGAATAAAATTCTACTCCATTTGTATGCCCGGGAAGGCAGGACTGAAGCAGCTTCGGTCATCGAAAGTACCAACATCCGGATTCATTACTACAACATACGTGGTATCAGGTCGAATCTCAATGCTGTTCCCCAACACCTTGAACAAGTGCAACCGGACATTCTGTTCCTATCAGAAACACAAGTCTCCCCTGGAAGCACTGATTCGCCTGACCTGCAATTTCCTACATACAACCTCTACTCTAACTTTCTCCTTGAAGGCAGAGTATGTGCGTATACCAAGGACAACGTAGGTTGTAAGAGGATGTTCATTTTGGAAAACAACAAATTTGGCGCTATTTGGTTCAAACATTTTGGGCCTCAATTTGTGAAATTCTACTATTGTTTGTATAGGTCTCCCAATGATAAAAACTTCCAAGATCTTTTTGATTACTTTAGTCTGAAAATAGAGTACCTCTTATCACAGTTTCCATCTTAGAATATTTCAATTTTAGGAGGTTTTAATGCCCACAACTCTAATTGGCTTCAATTTTCGTCTACTACTAATCCCTCAGGCCATAGCGCAGAAGCATTTGCTGTATCCTGTGATCTCACCCAAATCATTTCCGAACCAACCAGAATGCCTGACAACCCTAACCATACTCCACATCTCATGGACCTATTCCTGCGACATTTTCTTTGCAACCTTCCCGTGGCGTGAGTATTGCTTTAAACGGTCCTCCTCTTCAAATATTGCTCTATCAATAACTGAAGTTATTTTGATGGGTATGGAGTTATACATTCCCAAAAAACATAATAGTAGGTCATGCCCGTTCCCAATAATAAATCTATCTAACTATATTTCCGCAAGGAATAGTTACCAAAGCATCATTACCAAGGCCAAAAAGATGTTTGAAGAACGTAAATGCAAAAATTAGTCTCATGAGCATTGGGTGATCGTAAATTCAGGTCATTAGCCAAAGTCATCAATAAAAACTTTAGTACATCTTCCTTTCCTCCCATGACGTCTCGCGACGGAGTTGTCGTAGCTGATCCTGCTTAAAAAGCCAACCTCGTTGTCGATTACTTTGCATCAAATTCATCTCCCAATTATTCTGGTAAAACTGTGTCTTCGCTCAAATCTACCCCATACGCTATAAACCAATCCACTTTCGTTACAAGCTCTTAGAATCAATTATCAATAAACTTGACTTTAACAAGGCGACTAGCCCTCACGATATTCCAGCTATCGTCCTTAAAAAATGCTGCCACGAGCTAGTACATAAGGCTTCTAAATGACCCGTCTCTGACTTTTGACCTACAGCCTCTTGAGCAAAGGGGAATAGTTTCGGTCCCTTCCTTGTTCTATCGTTATTACCATGACAAGTGTGCTTCCGAAATACACTCCTTAATACCTTCGCAGGCCATCTTCGCTAGGAACACTCGGTTTGCTTATTCACACCATAATTACGCACTCAAAATTCCATCATGTCACACAAAACGGGCTCAATCTACATTTTTCCACACGGCGACCAAATTGTGGAATGCACTACCCAGTTCCTGCTTTCCTCCAAACTTTAACTTAAGTCAATTTAAGGTAGCCATTCATAAACATTTCTCGGCAGCCTAACAATATCCATAAACCCTCCCAGTGTTCCTGAGTGCTTTAGCACATTAGGCAAATCTTAGCCTGTTCGGGAATACTATAAGCAAAAAAAAATATGTAATCTATCTTAATAATAACAGGTTTTGCATGAAATTTGGTACATAGAGGTTTTCTATGATGAGAATTTAGATTTAAATGTTTCATTGCATACTAAAATTTGTCATAGTAACATAGCAATTAAACTACATTACTACAACCAAACATTATTAAGTATTGTCATTAGTTACAAAACTGTATTGTCAAACAATTCAGTCTGACAAAACCTTATTGTAATTTTAATTTCCTTCTTCAATTTTTCGCAATGGCCGTATTCTACACTAACGCAGAAATGACCGATTTGACATTAGTTTATGGTTATTTACAAGGAAATGGTCGGGAATCGGTCAGAGTATACCAAGAAAAATTTCCAAATAGACGCGTCCCAAACCATCAAACATTTGCCGCAGTTAAAAGGCGTCTTCGAGCAACTGGTAGTTTTGCTCCTGTCCCGGTTTAAATTTTAGACCGAGTTGAAGAAGATCCGAGTCTGAGCACCAGACAATGGTTTGGAACTTGGCGTTTGGAAGGATACGGTTAACAGAACTTTAAGAGAACAGCTGTTACATCCATTTCACCTCCAAACAATATAAGAGCTTTTACCTGACGACTCCAAATTTACATAATGAACACATTTTTATGCTAACGAAACCCCGCATGCAAATAAGGGTTGTGCATTATCAACGTGAAATTAAAATTAACGTGTGGGCAGGAATTATTGACAGTTTTATCATAGATTCTGTCGTCTTACCACCTCGCTTAAATGGTTTACACTACTCAGAACATTTAGGAAAGTTGCCAAATTTATTTGATGAACTTTCACTAGTTGGTAGGCAAAATGTGTGGTTCATGCACGACGGTGCACCTCCACGTTTCACGCTAAATGTCAGAAATCACTTAAATGAGAATTTTGGGAATCGATGGATCGGCAGAGGAAATAGTGCTCCTGACAATTGACCACCTCGCTTACCGAATTTGACGCCCATGGACTATTTTTTATGGGAACGCTTAAAGAGATGTTATATTCTAAACCAATATACATCGAAGAAGATTGTGGGCGTGAACACAAAAATCAGTAAACATTTTACGGTTAGATCCAAAGATGATGGATAGGGTGCAGTTCAATTTGTTCCGTAGAATTAATCTTTGTGTAATAAAAGCGGGGGTCACTTTCAACATTTACTTAGAGTTTAATTGAACAGTTTATAATTTAATAAAAGTCTGCTGTTTTGGTGGTGTGTTATTGACTTTGTCTGCTACTCCTCTTGTTTGCCAGTTCCCCCTTACATTCTTATGTTGTGTAAAGTTCTGTGTACTTAAACACGCTCCTAACTTCTTGGACCAGTCGTAAGTCTGGATAAAGTGTGAATGAATGTGTGTGATGAATTTTAGTACGCAATGAAACATTTAAATTCGGTTATCACAGAAACGGCAGCTCGAAGCGACATCTACATCGCTTTTTTGAAGAAAACATGAGGGAATAAGAATACTAGAAATTTGATACACCGAGGCAGAAAAAAGTTATGGAGATTTAAATGTAAACAAATGGCTGCTGGTGGAAGATACATTAAAACTATTATCAAATCTGAGTTTCTCATCAAAGAAAACCTTTAGATACCATATTTCAGGCAAATCCTGTTACTATTAAGATTAGATATTTAAGAGTTTAAAAAAATTTGACACCCTGTATATTGGAAACTATTAACTTTTGGACTATATCCTCGTATTTTAGTCTAAGGAATTTGTCCTAATATTTTTTACAGACCTTGTAGAGACACCCTGTACAACAAAAACATAATAAATCACTCTGAAATTTGAATAGTGGGAAAAAACATGTTAATTCTGTGTGACTGTAGCGCTAATCATAAGCATAACAAAAAGTAACATACATACTCAATATTTGACATACTCAATGTAAATAATTTATGCGTTTATTGATTAAAAATTATACTAATAATCCAAGATTATTTACACTAAACATACTAATATGTACATAGCAGTAAACAAAAAGTAAAGCAGCTGCAATAATACTGCTTTGTATACCTATCTACATTTTACATATTCAGTCTTTTTAATCTATTATTGTATTGGTAATAATGTTTTGTTTCTCTGAATCTATGGTTTGATAGGTACTATCCTTGTTATCAGAATTATCATCATCTTTCCTCACGTACTCGTATCTCATTGCGAGCAAAGTGAAAACAATCATATCGGCTAACATCAATCCAGCGTATAAGAAGAATGTTTTAGACTAAAACTTGGATATAGAAAAGTAAACATTGCCATCTAATATAGACTTACTCTTTCATGGAAAGGCTCAGCAGATTCGATTATAACTACAATAAGATTACCAAATGCTGGCGTCAACAACCAGCAGGCTTGCAGAACAGACTTCATGCTGGTAGGAGCCTGAGAGTAGGCAAACTCTAAACCAGTAATTGAAAACATAATTTCTCCCATCGTAATAATGATATATTGTGGAATTAATAGTAGGATATGAATGGAATTTTCTGAAGTCACAATGTGCTGCTTTAATTCCTGCCAATAAATAGATTAGTATTGCTTAGTTTAAGTACTTTTAATACTCACAAAATTTTGATCATTTTTTTCATGTCCAACCAAAGCATATACAGCTCCCAATCTTAAATCTACCGTGTAGGATTCGTTATCACCAAATTTTATAGTGTACGTGTCGGGTTTTAAATTTAAATAACCTTTATATGAAGAATTCGAATTTTTTGCTTCAACCCCCCCGGAGTCTATGAATTTAATACTAACTAATTGATTTTGAGCAGTACCTAATAAAATTCTAATTTTGGGATCACCATTTGCGGATTTATCTACATTCTCTTCCAATTCTAAAGCAGGGAGGTTGGGTCGATTAAATAAGTAAGTTGTAGCTTTCTTCTCGTACAACCAAAATTTTCCAGAAGTGCTTCCACATTCACCATTAGCTACATAATCAAAAGATTTATTCCGAAGTACGTTTATATCGACGTTAGTGTAGTTTTCTCCTTTTGGAAGGATTATGACTTTATCACTAAATCGATCGATAGAAAGATTTAGTTCACAAGGAAGCGCATTATAAATGCGTAATTGTCCATAGGTAGCCTGTGGAAGTATGGGTAAAGTTTTTTCTATATACAGACAGATGACTGCAGATACGACGAACGAGAGAGAAGCTAAGCAGGCTCCACCCACTATTCGTTGTAAAGGAGTTTTCAATATTCCGCATTTGTTTAAAAATGGGTAAATAACGTATTGGAACAGAGGAATAAACAACAAAATTAGTAATGGGTTAATGACCTGCATTTGATCTGGTAGTAACGTAAAACCACCAATATCGCCATTCATACGCCGAGCCATAAACGTCCAACCCGATCCTTGTTGCTCATACAACGCCCAAAATACTGGAAGTGGAATGAATAAAACTAAAACCTTCATTAAACATTTAACATCAGAAACCAGTTTAGATCCATGCTTTTTTTCTGCATAATCTAACCAACTGTCCTTCTTAAAACCTTTCGATTTGCTTTTTGTGCTTAGAGCATTCTGTAAGTGGTTAAGTTAGGTAATGGTTTATTAAAATAAAAAAAAACTTACTCCAATACATTGACTCACTTTTATTAACATATTTCCTTCGGGTTTTTTGATCTTGTATAATGGTTCACCCGCAGCAAACACCACTGTAAAGCAACACTAAACAAATTGGCTATACGTTATGTGAGACTTACCAATAGAAATCACCATTAAAATACCAGGAATTCCGAAAGCAAGACTGTAACAGCTGTCCATACCAAAGCATTTCACGTCTTCTCGCAGGATTGGTGTAATGAATGTGGATATTAGGCTTCCAGAATTAATTGAAAAGTAAAAGAGAGAAAAGAATGTTGCTAGCTGAAATTCTTGTTCTGGTAACACAAACTGGTCTCCACCAAAAGCAGAAACACAAGGTTTAATACCACCGGCACCTATAGCTATTAGTAGTAATCCTACTAGTGATATAGGTGCTGGAGGAAGATGTAATGGAGGCGTCGCTGCTAAGGCCAATACAATATTTCCGATAGCATATATACACGAAACATACAAAATAGTTTTAAATTTTCCTAATAAGCTGTCAGAGACAATAGCACCAAAAATTGGGAAGAAGCAAACCATCATTGCAAATACGTGATAAGTTACTGTAGCATCGTTTTCGGAAAATAAAAGAATGTCGGTGAGATACAGACTAAGGATAGCTGAAAAATATGAAAGTAATTACCAATAAATAGATGCACAATCATTTTATTTACCCCGCATCCCATAGTGCGAAAAACGCTCGCAGAATTCATTGCTGACAATGAAGAATACTGATTTTGGATAAGGCAGTTTCTGCAAAATAAAATAATCATAGATTTTGAAAGATTTCAGTACTAATGTTTAAACTGGATACACTTTAACATCCGATTAAGGACAAGAGTCTTGACGAAGTGGATACAAACCAATAATACCCAAATGGGCTCCACCGAGTTATGAGAATTATGAAGGAAAAATAATTTTCTTTTAATATAAATTTATTGGGAACAGTGCACTTATGCTACAAAAGTCAAATGATCAACGATTTAAAAAGACGCATTAATCTGATTGTACAACAATTTGTTAACAATTTAAATTAAATTTATCCAGATCTCCCCAAAAAATTATATTAAAAATAGAAGGCTCCAAAGTTCAATTTCTCACTTTTTGCATTAAGTTATGGGTAAAACTACATTAAATACTTTTTGTACCGTGAACATTCCTGCGCATTTAAAAAAGTTTTCAATAGATGATTGACCGTTGCAAATTGTCTAATATTCGGATCTATAATTATATGAACGTCTCACTATTACGCGTCGAATTTCGTATCTAATTGAAATTATACATATATTCAGAATATAAATGACTGTAATTATAAAATTATATTTGTTTAAATGTGAGTACTTATTAATTCTATAGTTAACCGTTTTTTATTTAAACTTATGTAAATATAAGCATAAAATTAAGAACCAAAAAAACTCAATAAAAACTTGGAAGGGTTGAATTTTTAATGAACAATAATCAATAATGTAGTTTAATGAAGTTTGTGAAATGTTAATGTTGTATCGGAGCAAAATAAATTCACATCGAACATCCAAAAAAAGAATAACTTTGAATAACTGAAAGTAAATTGAATAACGCTAATTAAAAAAATTAGGTAAAAAACATTCATACCTTAAAAATGGAAGGTGTTCTATTAGGACTATTATGTATTGTTTTCGCAGTCCAGTTTAATAAAAAGTTTCTGTAATTCTGTCTACGTGGGTTTCTTTTTATTAAATGATTGCTATTTTTACAAAACGGGACGGAAAGGACCACAGTTTTTATAATTAATACAAATTCAAATATTTTGTAGTTAAATAAGTGTGAACGAATCAATTTTATAAATTTACAATCTGATTGTGATTTAGTCGAAATTGGGGGTCACTAACATGAATTATTATATTGTAAATAAGCAAAGTAAGAATAGAAATGCATTACTCTTGAAATTGTAGTTAGTTAATTACCTGTGATAGCCGATTAGATAGCTTCATCTTGGATTTTGAAATAAGAAAGATCCAAGAAAAAGCGTACAAAAGTTTAACAAAAATTAAAATTTAGTCAAATATCACAACACCTGTATTGTCATTATTTATTTCTTATCACTCACTAAGTATTCACTAGTAATAAGACCAGACTTGAATTTAAATTATCTTTGTAGTCGGTATCTTAACAAGAGTAAAGTAATAATGAAACTGAATGTACTCATAGTAAGCTGTAGTATACGAACATTGTAGGTACTTTACACATTTCAGTGGGACAATCACATTTTAATTGACGAATGACGTATACAGTGTATGATGAAATAAAGCTTTGGTGTTGCTGATGCTGAATTTTTGGTCGTCGACATTGGCGAAACTATTAGTACCCGATTTCTGTTTGTGGTAAGCACGGATTTTTTTAACGTAGCCTTGGTTACTCCATTTTTTAAATAGTGAATGTTACATAATGTTGTGTAGTGGATTAATAAAAATTCAGTAATTAGTTAAATTATGTTTTTGTTTAGCGCATTATTCTAAAGATATGAAAATTGGTAAAACACGTTTAATAAGTAGATATAAACAAGGATGCACTGATGTTATAATTTTAATTAATTTAATTACCGTAAATTTTCTTAATTTTGAATTCAATGGCGACATTTTTCTTTGTTAGCCTACATTTGTGTAGGTCGATTTAATAATATTGAATCTATTAAAGATCTAGTAATTATACATGTTATCGGATGATATAATTCTTGAAATGTAAAAGCCGCAAATGTTGTTAAATAAATAAATGTTACTAAATTTAGTAGAACTGTAATTTATTAATTATGATACACTCTACAAAATAAGAAGGTCTAATTTAATCAGGAATTACAGTAAAGGATTAGAATATAACATATACAGTGAAACTCGGTTAAAATAAGATCTTTGGGACTGCTAATTTTTGCTCGTTATATCCGTTAAACGTTATATCCGAGAAACTCTAAAAATTAAAAAGGATACTACATTTTTAACAATATTGTTTATTACGCATAAAAATACATTATTTTGCATTAAAAAGCGGAATATCTCTTAAGCATTAATTTATTTTTAGCTGACGTTTTGGTTTAAATTTAACATCATTGAGACTACCTCTTAAAACACTTATAAATTTAAACATTTGCTCACTACTACCGTTTTCATCAAAAAACCGCGTCAATAATATCAATGCATAGCCTGCTTTAGCGAGTGTAACAGGCATGGGTTTATCACACTCATTACTGTCTACATCACCTTCAACACTTTCAGCTTCCCGTTCCGTAATTTCTTGTATAATTTCTTCGTCAGTTTTTAAACCCGAAGTAATCACATCGACATTGTCATCTAAGGACGCGCAATTTTGAAAATGATTGATGTCTCTACTTTCTAACCAAGTAGATAAAGGAAGATCGTCTTCTTCTTCGAAACTGTCATTTACAGCAGAAACAAAACCAGCTTTTTTTTAACAGTTCCGAATTGTTGTGGGGGTCACTTATTCCACGCATCACTCATTAGGCGAATTACATCTAACACGCTTATTTTAAGATACTGTTTATTTTCCATTCGATCGATTAACTGTAGCACTAATAAGCGACGGTAGAAATTTTTAAAACTCCTGATAATCCCTTAGTCCATGGGTTGAAGGATAGACGTTGTGTTTGGTGGTAAAAAAGCAAGGGTGATGTTGGTTAAATTTTGCAATTCAGAATGCGCTGCGCAATTATCAACCAATAATAAAATCGTTCGATTGTTACGTCGTAATTTATTTACCCATTTTCTAATTTCCTTTTCAAAAAATGTAGATGTCATCCAAGCTTTCTTGTTAGAGGTGTAGTCAACAGGTAGGCACAACATTTTTGAAACAGAGAGGATTTCCTGATTTTCCTATTACCAACATTTTTTTTTGTCACTTCCCGTCATCGCAAATTAAAACAGTGAGACGATTTTTCAACATTTTTCCACCAATACATTTTTCATTTTTAAATTCTAAGTGGTATCTGGCGTTAAATTGAAAAATAATCCGGCTTCGTCCTTGTTGTAGATGTTTTCATCGCAAAACACTTTTTAACCACTCACCTGTAACGTTAGTGTCCACTGATTCCGCTTCACCATTTATTTTTCCATACACAATGTTATTGCGGTTTTTAAAGCGATCAATCCACCCATTATTACACTTAAAGTCTGTATAATTTAATTGTTCCACGAACTTCTCACCTTGCGCTTTTAAAATGTGGTTTTTAAACCACACAATTAGCACTTTATCAATATCATCTCTAGTACACTTTTTTGCTTTTTAAATTTTAAAGTGGTATCTGGCGTTAAATTGAAAAATAATCCGGCTTCGTCGGCGTTGTGGATGTTTTCATCTTTAAATTTTCGTCGTAATTCCGGTCAAACACTTTTTAAACACTCACCTGTAACGTTAGTGTCCACTGATTTCGCTTCACCATTTATTTTTCCATACACAATGTTATTGCGGTTTTTAAAGCGATCAATCCACCCATTATTACACTTAAAATCTGTATAATTTAATTGTTCCGCGAACTTCTCAGCCTGCACTTTTAAAATGGGCTCATTAATGGGTAGACCGCCACTTCTTTGGTTTTTAAACCACAAAATTAGCACTTTATCACTATCATTTCTAGTACACTTTTTTATTTTTTAAATTTTAAAGTGGTATCTGGCGTTACATTGAAAAATAATCCGGCTTCGTCGGCGTTGTAGATGTTTTCATCTTTAAATTTTCGTCGTAATTCCGGCCAAACACTTTTTAACCACTGATCTGTAACGTTAGTGTCCACTGATTTCGCTTCACCATTTATTTTTCCATACACAATGTTATTGCGGTTTTTAAAGCGATCAATCTACCCATTATTACACTTAAAGTCTATATAATTTAATTGTTCTGCGAACTTCTCAGCCTGGGCTTTTAAAATGGGCCCATTAATGGGTAAACCGGCACTTCTTTAGCACTTTATCAATATCATCTCTAGTACACTTTTTTAATTTTTTCACGTCAGTCAAATTGTTTCCGAATGCTGCAAGTGTAGTTTTTCTGTTTTTCCACAACGTTGACACGGTAGATGATGGTAAACCATATTTTTTTCACGTCGCGGTATTTTTTGCACAATGTTCTAGTTCCCGAATTATCTCAACTTTCTCGCGAATTGAAAGTATTTTGCGTTTTATTGAAGCCATTTTTCAACTTCACGTCTTGCTGCAAAAGTAACAACTGATCAGAAACTATTTACCTTGCATTCATTTGTAAAATAGGTACAATGTGTACAATTGGTAAGCCGGAAGGCATAAGCGAATTCTAAGCAGTAGGTAATCTCTTTTAATCTATTTTAAGGCTTTTGAAATGTGTCCGTCTTTTCTGTGAAACGTAATTACGGAAATCCCAAAAATTCTCAACAAATATTTACTTGAAACGGTTTTTAGTATGTGTATAAAAACTACTACAAAATTTGAAATTTGCTCGTCTTTACCGTGAAACGTGAATGTAATAAGCGAGAAAAATTAGTACGTAAACTAATACAATTTCAATCATTTACCTACGAAACGCTCGTTATATCCAGAATCTCGTTTTATCCGTGCTTGTCTTAGGTGAGTTTGACTTTATATAATATATATATATATATATATATATATATATATATATATATATATATATATGTTTCTATTTAGATTTCCACAAGTATTAATGTTTAAATAAGACATTTTTCTTTTGAAACTTGTGTAAATAAACGTACAAATTGATTCAACGTTTCGGGAACGTCCTTTGTTCCTTTGTCAAGAATTTATTTTGACAATTACAGAAATTGAAATAAGGTAACTATTTTGAACAAGTACAGATTATGAAACAAGGTAACTAATTTAAATTTAATCTGGACGGTGTGTTTGACTTCGGGTAGTGGGTCTAGTACATGATGTAGAAGGTGCAGAAGTGGGGACGTCAGGAATAGTTGCAGCATAAGTGTTTGAAATTTCTGGAAGATTTGGAGATGGTTGAAATTTCGAATCAACTTGTTTAATGATATTCTTCCAAATTTGTGGCATTCTGGAAGTGTCATCTCGTTTATTGAGGGCGTTTGGTCTTCTTTCAATTTCAACTGCTTCTCTAATAATTCTTTCTTGTAAGGTGTATAGAGGTGCAATTAGACGGATATTGTTGGTGTTAATTTTGTGTCCTGTATTTAAATGATGTGCAGCTAAAGACGATGATGGATTGTGCTGCTTAATTGCTAGTTGGTGTTCATCGGCTCTCGCATATAATATTCTGTTAGTTTGTCCGATATAGGTTCTTCGACAGTTGTTGCAAGGTATCTCATACACTCCTTGGTTTTCATTAGGAATTTTGTCTTTGGGGTTTCTTAACAGTTGGGACAAAGTTGAATGTGGTTTGAATACCGGTCTGAAGTCGTTTTTGGGAAATTTCTTTGCGATTCTGTCTGTAATTGCTCGTTATCTAGCAAAAATTATTCAACCGATTTGTGAAAATGCTGTATCCTACATCAAAAACTCTTATGATTTTTTACACAAACTCAAAATTATACCCTTGGCTCCAAATGACATTTTAGTTAGCTTCGACATAACGTCACTTTTCACCAAAATACCTATTGAAGACACGATGAAAATTCTAGAAGAAAAACACTCAATAAACCAAGATATACTCACATTGATAAACCACTGCATGCACTCAACCTATTTTACATACAAAGGACAATTCTACAAACAAATTCAAGGAGCACCTATGGGCTCGCCACTCTCTCCAGCTTTTGCGAGTGTATATATGGAACATTTTGAAACCACTGCTTTAAATTCTGCAGATTTAAAACCTAAATGTTGGTTTCGTTACGTTGACGACACATTTGTAATTTGGCCCCATGGAAAAGGAAACTTGAACCATTTTCTGGGACATATTAACAGCATTCACGACAACATCAAATTTACTATGGAAGTTGAAGAAAATAATTCACTCCCTTTTTTGGACACGCTAATAACAAGACTTCCTAATGGTAAATTTACACACAAAGTTTATCGAAAACCAACTCATACGAATAGATACTTGAACTCTTTCTCGCATCACCATCCTGGTCAATTACGTAGCGTTATGAAATCCTTGATATACCGCTCTTACCACTTATCTGACCAAAATTCTAAAACGGAAGAGATGAAGACTATTAATAAAATACTAGTTCAAAATGGATACAAAGATCAAGAAATATTGAAAATTACCAACGAAGTAAGAAGACCAAGAAATAATAACTTGTCAAGCAATGAACGCAAGATTCCTGTTATTCTACCTTATATAAAAGGAATTACAGACAGAATCGCAAAGAAATTTCCCAAAAACGACTTCAGACCGGTATTCAAACCACATTCAACTTTGTCCCAACTGTTAAGAAACCCCAAAGACAAAATTCCCTAATGAAAACCAAGGAGTGTATGAGATACCTTGCAACAACTGTCGAAGAACCTATATCGGAAAAACTAACAGAATATTATATGCGAGAGCCGATGAACACCAACTAGCAATTAAGCAGCACAATCCATCATCGTCTTTAGCTGCACATCATTTAAATACAGGACACAAAATTAACACCAACAATATCCGTCTAATTGCACCTCTATACACCTTACAAGAAAGAATTATTAGAGAAGCAGTTGAAATTGAAAGAAGACCAAACGCCCTCAATAAACGAGATGACACTTCCAGAATGCCACAAATTTGGAAGAATATCATTAAACAAGTTGATTCGAAATTTCAACCATCTCCAAATCTTCCAGAAATTTCAAACACTTATGCTGCAACTATTCCTGACGTCCCCACTTCTGCACCTTCTACATCATGTACTAGACCCACTACCCGAAGTCAAACACACCCGTCCAGATTAAATTTAAATTAGTTACCTTGTTTCATAATCTGTACTTGTTCAAAATAGTTACCTTATTTCAATTTCTGTAATTGTCAAAATAAATTCTTGACAAAGGGAACAAAGGACGTTCCCGAAACGTTGAATCAATTTGTACGTTTATTTACACAAGTTTCAAAAGAAAAAATGTCTTATTTAAACATTAATACTTGTGGAAATCTAAATAGAAACATAATATTCCTATACGGAGAAGAAACTTTGAATACCATCAAGATCTACAGAAAGCTACGTATCAAAAAATGTGAAACAATTACTAATTTAACTTTTTTAAAGCGTTGTCGTGACAATAAAATAATACCCAAGGGATTTAAATTGAAACCAAGACCAGACATTAATGGTTCTTATAAGATTTTATTCAAAACAAGCCTTGCCCTTTTAAGAAAAGCGATTGCCAATGAAAGGGCTAAACTTGACTATCTCAACCGTACCCTTTATGACACCTTCCAAACTTTACATGCTATCAAGATTCACCCTTTCATATTCGACACGGTGGATCGTCTCATTGAAATTACTGTAGAATCGTCCTTGATGATAAAAACCAACCGACAAAAACAAAAATTTGAACGACTGTCTCATACATCGCAAGCAAATAATGTAGAACCGTTAAGGACAGTACACAATTTCAGTGACAAAGAATTTAATAATAATATTCTAAATGTTTTAGGTAAAGGGTTTAATTTTGCCATCACTCCTAAACGGATTCCCGTAGAAAACATCATTACCAACGTAGAATACGCCTTAAAGGATACAGAACCTACGGTCGCTGACGAAATTAGACTCAACGTAGCACACATTCTTCAGAACTGCAAACTTCCCAAACAAAATATCACCAAACAAGACCTCCAAATGTTACACCAAATCAAAAATGACGACCAAATATTAATACTACCCGCTGACAAAGGAAACGCTACTGTCATTGTCAACTCTAAAGACTATCACCACAAGATGTCTGAACTGTTAACTTCTACAGAATATAAGAAAAATCAGTGCAATCCTACCACCTACATAGAAAAAACAACAAAATCTATCATTAATTCTACAAAATTAGACAAAGAAACAAAACAGAAACTAATTCCAAGAGAGAAAAGTTCAAGAATCCCCAAAATATACGGACTTCCAAAAATACATAAGGAAAACTGGCCATTACGCCCTATCGTCAGTGCATTCAATTCTCCGACTCATGACCTTGCTCGTTATCTAGCAAAATTATTCAACCGATTTGTGAAAATGCTGTATCCTACATCAAAACTCTTATGATTTTTACACAAACTCAAAATTATACCCTTGGCTCCAAATGACATTTTAGTTAGCTTCGACATAACGTCACTTTTCACCAAAATACCTATTGAAGACACGATGAAAATTCTAGAAGAAAAACACTCAATAAACCAAGATATACTCACATTGATAAACCACTGCATGCACTCAACCTATTTTACATACAAAGGACAATTCTACAAACAAATTCAAGGAGCACCTATGGGCTCGCCACTCTCTCCAGCTTTTGCGAGTGTATATATGGAACATTTTGAAACCACTGCTTTAAATTCTGCAGATTTAAAACCTAAATGTTGGTTTCGTTACGTTGACGACACATTTGTAATTTGGCCCCATGGAAAAGGAAACTTGAACCATTTTCTGGGACATATTAACAGCATTCACGACAACATCAAATTTACTATGGAAGTTGAAGAAAATAATTCACTCCCTTTTTTGGACACGCTAATAACAAGACTTCCTAATGGTAAATTTACACACAAAGTTTATCGAAAACCAACTCATACGAATAGATACTTGAACTCTTTCTCGCATCACCATCCTGGTCAATTACGTAGCGTTATGAAATCCTTGATATACCGCTCTTACCACTTATCTGACCAAAATTCTAAAACGGAAGAGATGAAGACTATTAATAAAATACTAGTTCAAAATGGATACAAAGATCAAGAAATATTGAAAATTACCAACGAAGTAAGAAGACCAAGAAATAATAACTTGTCAAGCAATGAACGCAAGATTCCTGTTATTCTACCTTATATAAAAGGAATTACAGACAGAATCGCAAAGAAATTTCCCAAAACGACTTCAGACCGGTATTCAAACCACATTCAACTTTGTCCCAACTGTTAAGAAACCCCAAAGACAAAATTCTAATGAAAACCAAGGAGTGTATGAGATACCTTGCAACAACTGTCGAAGAACCTATATCGGACAAACTAACAGAATATTATATGCGAGAGCCGATGAACACCAACTAGCAATTAAGCAGCACAATCCATCATCGTCTTTAGCTGCACATCATTTAAATACAGGACACAAAATTAACACCAACAATATCCGTCTAATTGCACCTCTATACACCTTACAAGAAAGAATTATTAGAGAAGCAGTTGAAATTGAAAGAAGACCAAACGCCCTCAATAAACGAGATGACACTTCCAGAATGCCACAAATTTGGAAGAATATCATTAAACAAGTTGATTCGAAATTTCAACCATCTCCAAATCTTCCAGAAATTTCAAACACTTATGCTGCAACTATTCCTGACGTCCCCACTTCTGCACCTTCTACATCATGTACTAGACCCACTACCCGAAGTCAAACACACCCGTCCAGATTAAATTTAAATTAGTTACCTTGTTTCATAATCTGTACTTGTTCAAAATAGTTACCTTATTTCAATTTCTGTAATTGTCAAAATAAATTCTTGACAAAGGGAACAAAGGACGTTCCCGAAACGTTGAATCAATTTGTACGTTTATTTACACAAGTTTCAAAAGAAAAAATGTCTTATTTAAATATATATATATATATATATATATATATATATATATATATATATATATATATACAGGGTGTTACTTAAGTGTATGTATTTATTTTAAGGGGCGATTCCTGAAGCGATTTCGAGCCGGAAAGTTTGTATGAATGTATGTCCTCAGAAGCTTCGTTATCGATCTACAGGCTGTTGAAGTTATTGCGTTTTTTCGGTTTTTTCCAAATTTTTCGAAAACCCTTCTAGATATTACATTGAAATTTTACATATTGTATAAGGGCATGAAGGCCCTTATTTCAACTGAAAAGTTCATTTTTAATTTAACCAGTGGCGTAGATACAGCTAGGTCATGACAAATTCCACAAAAAAAATGTGTTATGTCACTGTTTTATATGACGCGTTTACACGATATTCATCAGAAATCAATTCCGAACAAAAAAGGTTTCATACATTTTCACGTAAAACTCACCGTTTAGGAAAAAATAATTAAAAAGTGTCGTGTCGTTGTAACGTGCATTTATTCCTAACATAGAAACTATTTACAGAAACTGAACAATAAAGGAAAAAACTTTTGTGCAGTCATTCATAAAAAATGCTGAAAATGTCCACCATCCGCTTCTATACAGGCTTCTGCTCTTCTCCTCATTGAACGACGCACTCTTTCAAAAATTCCCGGTGTGTTCGGTATGGTTGCACAGCCCTCAATTATTCTATTGCGTAAGTCTTCAAACGTTTGAACTGGTGTATTATAAACTAGAGTCTTAAGATGCCCCCAGAAATAAAAGTCTAAGCTGTTCAGATCAGGCGATCTCGGTGGCCAGAACTGAGGCCCCTCACGACCTATCCATCGATTTGGGTAAACTGAATTCAAATATTCACTCACCAAAATGCTGAAGTGGGCCGAGGCACTATCGTGCATGAACGACATGTGCTGACGTACTAGAAGAGGAACATTTTCTAGTAATTCAGGCAAATTATTTTGAAGAAACGCACGATAGGTATTGCCGTCAAGGCGCCTTGGAAGAAAGAATGGTCCAACTAAAAAATCTCCAATAATACCAACCCACACGTTAACTGAAAATTGCTGCTGAAATTTTGTTTCCACTATAGCATGAGGGTTCTCTTCGCTCCATAAATGAGCATTACGAAAATTTCTGATTGCTTCTCTGGAGAAATTTGCTTCATCCGTGAAGATAACTTGCCTGTCGAAATGAGGATTTTCTGCAACCTTCTGGAGAAACCACATGGAAAAATTCCTGCGTGCTGGAAAATCTCGTGGAAGGAGAGCTTGCACTCTTTGCAGATGATACGGATACAGCAAATATTCTCTCAAAATTTCCCATACAGTTTTGTGGCAAATATTCAACGCACTTCCAATTTTGCGTGTACTAGATCGTGGATTCTGTTCAATTTCATTGAGAACAGCTTCCTCTACTTCCGCCGTCCTCACTGTACGAGGTCGTCTCTCTCGGTTTCCATTTTGTAAACTGCCATATTGAGACAGTCGCAGATGGATGTTTGTGAATGTTCTACTATCGGGAAATCTTTCTTGGTAAAGACGCCTGGCTTGTTTAGCATAGCCGTCAGCCAGACCATAGACGAAATGCATGTCGGTCATCTCTGAAATAGCACAATTGACCATTTCTCTTACTTTTATGAAGACAAAACACTTGGAAAACAACAAAAAGAACAAATTTTTAAACTAGTTATTGCCTGTCAAGAATAAGACTGACATGACAGGATTATTAACGAAATACATAGCGATGTTTCCTTATCAACGGACAGAGCTCACTTGTGTTTTTGTGACATATCTTCATCTTGTAAATAAACTGCACGTTATAACGACACGACATTTTTTAATTATTTTTTCCTAAACGGTGAGTTTTACGCGAAAATGTATGGAGACCTTTTTTGTTCGGAATTGATTTCTGATGAATATAGTATAAACGAGTCATATAAAACAGTGGCGTAACACATTTTTTTGTGTGGAATTTATGTCATGACCTAGCTGTATCTACGCCACTGGTTAAATTAAAAATGAACTATTCAGTTGAAACAAGGGCCTTCATGCCCTTATACAATATATAAAACTTCAATGCAATATCTAGAAGGGTTTTCGAAAAATTTGGAAAAAACCGAAAAAACACAACAACTTCAACAGCTTGTAGATCGATAACGAAGCTTCTGAGGACATACATTCATATGAATTTTCAGGCTCGAAATCGCCTCAGGAATCACCCCTTAAAATAAGTACATACACTTAAGTAACACCCTGTATATATATATATATATATATATATATATATATATATATATATATATATATATATATATATATACACAGGGTCCGCCTTTGGAAGCTATTCCTATGAGTATCTGCTAAACCAAACTTACTATAATTTCGAAAATTTGGTGACAGGGTAATGATCTTAGGGCTAACTCATCTAAAATATTTTCACGTTCGTACCACTTACGGTTATACCGGAACTCGGTACTTAATCGCTTATTTTAAATGGAACATCCCGTATATTAATACATTTTTGAATTCTATGTCGAATTTTAAGGTAAGTTTGTTAAATAAACTAGATACGAAATTGCAGTCGTTTAAAAAAAAACATTTTTCTAAAAAAATTGACGATGCGGTCTTAGTAATAACTCGTTAATTGTTCTGTTCCGTCAAACAATTTGAATAAAACTTTGAGGTGCTGTAGGCAAAGGTTTATAGGTTTATTGCAACAGTCTGCAAAAAATGACATTTGTATTTTTCATAAAAATAAAATTATGAATGTGTAATCTTGACCATCAAAAAATGCAAGTTACTCAAAAAAATCAAATGGAAACCCCTATTTTTTATTACTCAGATCGATTTAACGTCAAAAATTAAAGTAAGTTTGTTTAAAACTTTATTTGCCTAAACGTAACAGTTTCATACTTATTATCAAAAAGTCCCAATTTTAAAATTTGTGATAAAAATGAGCTACATACTTAAATCTAGTATTGCTTGTTCGTGCTCACCATGGAGACCAAATAATTGAGAATTGAAATAAAAAAAAATATTTGAAAAAGTTACTGCAAAAAATTATAAAAATTGAAAATTTTGTGATTCAAAAGTCATTTTTGCCAAATAGAAATTTTCTGTAATTTTTTTTCATTTTTTTCGATAATTCGATATACAACATAAGTGTAAAAATTACTTTATGAGTAAATAGAAAAGACTACTTTTTACTGCGGAGGTAGTAACTACATACTTATCAGTGCATTATTACACGATAAAGTAGCTTATTTAATATTTCTTGTTTGTGATCAAATGTAAATTAATTTACAATAAATGTTCAAAATGTTGCCGGTTAGACGCAAGACATTGTTTAACCCGTCTTATAACGCCTTCATTTGTAGCCCTTTGAATTTCTTGTGGAGAAAGGGAATTGAAGGCATTTTGCACTCTTGCAATGCAATCTTCTTTAGTCGTTAGTGGTGTAGCATAAACAATATTTTTAATTCGACCCCAAAGATAAAAATCCATTGGCGTAAGATCAGGTGACCTAGGTGGCCATGGAAAGGGACCATTATTGGCAAACCAACGATTTTCAAAAATTTCATAAAGTTTCATGGAAACAGCGTTGGTGTTGTGAGGGGGCGCACCGTCTTGTTGGTACCATAAATTTTCCCTTTCTAGATTTAATCGGGGTTGAATTCGAGTGTTTAATATCTCAAGATAATTTTCTCCTAAAAATTAAATTTGTAACCATAAATCGCAACAATCAACTATTTTAAACCTCTCAAATTTTCGTTGTAAAAATACACGTCAAAGTTTTCGTTATTCCGCATAGCACAAATACGTTAAAATTCCAAATTTCCTGAAAATGGCATTCGCTAATTGGATTGCTATTTTTGTTATTCCAGTAATGCGAGTTTCGGCGATTAAATATGCCATTTTTCGTAAATTTAGATTCGTCCGCCCATATGATATTAGTCAAAAAATTAGGAATTTCTTATATTTTAAGCAAAATTGTTTCATAAAATTCGATACGTTTCAAGAAATCCGCATCTTTCAAATGTTGAACTAATTGTAAACAGTATGGTCTAAACTTATGTTTCTTAAGAATTCTTCTGATAGTTGTTGGTGTTAAGCCAATATCTGTTTTCGCGTCGTTTATGGAATTACAAGGATAGGCACGGAAATATCCTAAAGTTATAACTTCATTCTGTTCGTTATGAATAGCAGTTTTTTTGCGAGGCGCAGAGTGTTTAAATGTGCCAAACTGTTCCAAATTTTGAACCACACGTCTTATTGTATCTGTTGATGGTCGGGAGCGCTCAGGATAGCGTTCGATAAATGACATTCTCAGTGAATTAAAATTAAATTCAAATAATCTGTATTAGAATATTCAAGTCGAGCCATTTCATCAAGAAAAACACAAACTGTCAACAATTTTATTAAATTATTGATTACAAAAGAAAAACAAAATAAATAAGCATCTTTATTGTGTAATGATGCGCTGATAAGTATGTATTATCTCCGCAGTAAAAAGTAGTTTTTTTCGATTTATTCATAAGGTATTAAATTTTTGCACTTATGTTGTATATCGAATTTGAAAAAAATGACTTAGAAAATTTTTATTTGGCAAAAATGACTTTTGAATCACAAAATTATCAATTTTTATAATTTTTTGCAGTAACATTCAAATATTTTTCTTTATTTCAATTCTCAATTATTTGGTTTCCATGGTGACCACGAACAAGGAATACTAGATTTTAGTATGTAGCTCATTTTTATCACAAATTTTAAAATTGGGACTTTTTTGATAATAAGTATGAAACTGTTACGTTTAGGCAAATAAAGTTTTAAACAAACTTACCTTAAGTTTTGACGTTAAATCGATCTGAGTAATAAAAAATAGGGGTTTCCATTTGATTTTTCATAATTTTATTTTTATGAAAAATACAAATGTTATTTTTTGCAGACTGTTGCAATAAACCTTTGCCTACAACACCTCAAAGTTTTATTCAAATTGTTTGACAGGAACAGAACAATTAACGAGTTATTACTAAGACCGCATCTGTCAATTTTTTTAGAAAAATGTTTTTTTTAAACGACTGAAATTTCGTATCTAGTTTATTTAACAAACTTACCTTAAAATTCGACATAGAATCCAAAAATGTATTAATATACGGGCTGTTCCATTTAAAATAAGCGACTAAGTACCGACTTCCGGTATGACCGGGAGTGGTGATACTCATAGGATCAGCTCCCAAAGGCGGACCCTGTATATATATATATATATATATATATATATATATATATATATTATACAACGTGTCCAAGGCAAGGAGAGACTATGGGGATTTCGTAATTGGTAAGAGCTACAAAGTAGGTTAAATGGAGAAAAAGGTGGGCACTTAGGGGGCCATTAAAATGCTGTGATGAGATATTTGCAAAAAAGTGAAAATCGCGATTTTACATTTTATTTTCTTCTGGGTTTAATTGAAGAGATAAAATGAAACGGAAAACAGTTTTGCATTGCCACTTTTAATTTTACACCTCATGGTAATAAGTAATTTACGGTACGACGTGTCGCCTTTTTGAAACCATAATTAACTTTTTTTTCAAATACTAAGTTAAATATGTGTTTTGAAAGATATGTGAATTACAAATTCAATGATAGTTGATCTACGTTTGCACTCTTTTGACCATCTTCAATTTTTTCCCATTTTCTGCGTTATTATCAATGCTAGAATAAAATTTTTTAGTTGGTGTTTCATATTGTTGCAACTTTATCAATTTTTTCAAAAGCGACACTCAAATAGTACCTACTTAAATGCTTATTCTGAAAACAATTTTTAAACCAATTTCAGAAATACATGTAACAAAGATGAAATACCAACGAACTATTAAAAATTTAATTCTCATATGTCAACTACAGAAAGCTTTTTAAATTACATATTACCATATTTCCGTATAAGGCTATTATCTAGTAGGTACTTCTCAAACTATCAGAAAATAGGTGGCTTTAAGAAAATCTATACGACATGACATTATTGCATTATTTTATTTGTCATTTTTTCTGGTGGTAATTTTACGTTTGCAAAATATTCATTTAGTGAAAAAGGCACGATTTTCAAATGAAGAGAAGTTTGATATGTTATTTGTTATGTCAACGAAATTGTTTTGAAGCTGAACAAATGCATTTAAATAAATATTCTGACAGAATGCAGCCCAATAGGCGAACATATAGTCAACTAGTGGCGAATCTGAAAGAATATGGCTTTTTCCAAAAGCCTGTAGTATCTCGAAAGAAACTGTCTAATGAAGAAAAAAGTAATAATGTCTTACTAGCTATTATTGAAAATCCCGAAACTTCAACTAGACCAATTGAACACACGATTGGAACACCGAAGTCTACAACCCATTTCGTTTTAAAGAAACAAAAAATGCGTCCATATAAATTTCGTATTTGCCAAGGATTGAAAGAATGAAATAAAGCAAGACATATATCATTCAGTGAATAGTATACCAGGAAATGCCATGAAAATGATAAAGTTCCAACTAAATCATATGGTCTGATGAAAGTATGGTAACTAATAACGGTATTTTCAATCTAAGAAATGCTCATGATTGGTCAAAAAAGAATCCCCGGGTAACGAGAATGGCAGACACCAAAATCGTTTTGGTTTTAATGTATGGGCTGGAATTTTTGGTACTAAAATATTAGGACCTTTCATTTACCAAGGTTCACTGATATCCGAACGGTACCTAAGTTTTTTACAACATGACGTAGAAGAGGTTTTAGATAACTTACCTCTTGCAGAAATCAACGATTGCTGATTTATGCATGATGGAGCTCCGAGACATAATTCAAGAGCTGTGCATTTGTCAGATCGGTTCCCTGGTAGATAGATTGGTACATATTGAGAGGTATCCTGGCCAGCACGTTCACCAGACATTACACCGATGGACTTTTTTCTTTGGGGCTACGTAAAAAAATTTGTGTACGCTCACAATATTGAAAATAAAGATAATCTTCGAAGGCTAGTTCTCAAAGCATGTGAAACAATTACCCCAGATATACTTAGAAACGTTTTACAATCGACAGTAAAAAGATGTTATTTATGCTTAGAGACGGAAGGTAACTTATTCGAACACCTTTTGTGAGACTTAAATTTAGAATGTTGTGTATTTCTTCTTAGTTAGTTAGTTACCTTTTTTAGTAGGTCTACAATGTATTGTAACTTTATGTTTTATATCAGGAACGTGAAATAACTTTTTTCCGTATAAGCCTTTATTTATCAGGGTCATATATCAAATAAGTAACTGGATGATGTTCACAACAATTTGAAACATCAAATAAAGAATTTTATTCTATTATTTAAAAGTTGAATTTGTAATTCACAAATTTTTCAAAACACATATTTAACTTAGCGGGACCGTATTTGAAAAAAACCAAGTTAATGATGGTTTCAAAAAGGCGAAACGTCGTACCGTGAATTACTTATTACCATGAGGTGTAAAATTAAAAGTGGCAATGCAAAACTGTTTTCCGTTTCATTCTATCTCTTCAATTAAACCCAGAAAAAAATATAAAAAATCGCGATTTTCATCAGTGGTTGATTAATAAATTAATGTCAAACACTGATGAAGTTAACAAACGTTAACGAAATATTTGTAAAGATTAATAAAACGTATGTTCTTAGTCATTGTTTAATTGGACTTACACCATTAAAATATTAATAATTATATAAAATCAAGTCAAACGAGTATAAAAATTATATATATATATATATATATATATATATATATATATATATATATATATATATATATATATATATATGTATGTATAAATACCGTTAATTTTAATAACATTATCTTTTAGGAAAATATGCAACATTGTAAAAACAGAAACAATAATCTATCCCAAACAGACGTTTAAAGCTTCATGTCTGACAGAAGTTAATAGACATTTAGATGCTAACTTAAAGAATTAAAAGAAATGAAATAATTTGAATTATTATGATCTTGGCGAAACTTGCCCAAAACTTGTAAAATGAGCGATAGTGAAAAAAAGTCGATTGCATAACCGTCTATACCTACATATGTATATGTAGGTTAGAAGGTAATTATAATACATCATAACTAGGGAAGCACATGAAGTTTCAGTTTGAATCGAGCGTAACTTGCCTCCTGGATAGCACAAGTCCCACTCGAAGTAATATTTTACTGTATGTATTTTAAGAGTTAATTTTAAATAAATACAGATAATTATATATATATATATATATATATATATATATATATATATATATATATATATATATATATATATATATATATATATATATATATATGTATATATACAGGGTGTGGCGCGAAGAGTTTTGATTAAAAGTAATGGCGGATACAGTTATGTTAAAAATCTGAAATTACGAAGCTGTAGGTTTTGGATGACGCTGAGTTCAAATATAATATTGTCCTGAATGTGACACTTTGGGTTATACCGGAAGTAGACGTCAACTTTGTTATTTTTAATGGAACCTAATCCTAATATTTTTTATTTTATTTTCGAATTCTACATGAAATTCTAGATAAAATTTGTGCACATGTCCTATACCAAAAATGAAGTATTTTCGAGATATTTCGATTTTTTTTTAAATTTTGAAAAAATCTTAGTCCACGTTGAATAACGATATCTCCATTAATAACGAAGCTAGTGACGTGAAATTGTAACCAATAATCAACAAGCGCTTAGCCGCCTACATGCACAATTTATATCATTTATAAGCTGTTTACTTTAAATATAACACCCTGTATTTTATTACATTTTCCGCTGTATTTTTTTACGCCAATTCGTTTGGGATCAGTATTCCCTATACCTAAATCCAACCACTTCTGAGATATTTCATTATCCTAGTTAAAACATAACAACAGTTAATTATTTCAACATTAGTAAAGGGTAGGCCATGATTTCCATTATTTAAGGTGATATTTTGTTATTTTTTCATGTTATTAATTCTGTAAAGTAACCAATAGCCTGGAAGGATTATTAATTGTAGATATCATTAAAAACGTTGACTAAGTATTTTGTATTAATTTAATTAGATAACTTACAAACAAAAATAACTAAATGTAATATTAAACAAATAAAATTTTATAATAAGTGTTCAAAATTAGCATCATCTACTTCTAAACGTTTATGAATCCTTTTCATTAAGTTATGCCTTGTAATTCTGGAAACATAGTCGGGTGTTAGAGAATTAAAAGCAAGTAAGACTCTCTGCATTATATCTTCCTTTGTCGTAACAGGTTTGGAAATACCTGATTTTTAATGTAACCCCAAATACGAAAATCTAGAGGAGCCAGATCAGGAGAGCGAGCTGGCCAACGAAACGGACCCTGATTGGCAATCCATCTATCATCAAACATGTCGTAAAGATGCTGAGCACCAGGCCAAAAGTTATGAGGAGGTGCTTCATCTTGCTGATACCAAGCTGAAGCCGCCTCTCCATTTCTTAAATTATGTAACGCCGGTCGTATGGCTTCTTCTAGAATGTGGCAATATCTTGTACCATTTAAATTTTCATCATAAAATTTTAATGCTAAAATTTTATCGTCTTTTATTGCACAAAAAACATTAAAACTCCAACTATCTTGGAAATAACGTTCTCTACTAACATGTGGATTTTCATTAGACCAAAAATAGGAATTATGTCGTTTACATAATCCATTTTTGCTAAACTTTGCTTCATCACACCATATAACTTTTTTTATGAAGTTTTCATCCTCTTGGGTCTTCATTAAAAACCATTCACAGAATTCTACCCTTCAAGGAAGATCACCTAATTGTAAGTGTTGCAAAAATCGAAATATCTCGAAAGTACTTCATTTTTGGTATAGGACATTGTGAACAAATTTTGTCTAGAATTTCATGTAGAATTCGAAAATAAAATAAAAGATATTAGATTCCATTTAAAACAACAAAGTTGACGTCTACTTCCGGTATAACTGGAAGTCCCACATTCAGGACAATATTATATTTGAACTCAGCGTCATCCAAAACCTACAGCTTCGTAATTTCAGATTTTTAACATAACTGTATCCGCCATTACTTTTAATCAAAACTCTTCGCGGCACACCCTATATATATATATATATATATATATATATATATATATATATATATATATATATATATATATATATATATTAAGTCCAAGGATTCTCACTATGAAGATCTCGGAAATGGTAATAGATACAGCTCCGGTTAAATGGGAAAAAAAGTCGTGTAATTAGGGGACTAATAAAAAAACACAAAAGAATTGATGGTGCGATTTTTTGTTTTTGAGATATTTGAAAAAATTTGAATTATTGAAATGTTTATTTTTAGTTTTTTCTGGCGTTATTATAAATGCTAGAGCAAAAATACAAACTCTTCTTTAGGGCAACTTGTTACGGAACTTAACGTGGCATAGTCAGTTTTTCAATCGGACGTGTCCTATTTTTGTCGCCATCATTAATTTATTTTTTTTTAATACGGTCCTGATATTTTGAAACCTGATTTTTTATTACAAATTCAGCAATGTATCACACTTGATGGTCTGATCTCGTTTTGAACCTTTTATAGACCGTTTTGAATACAGATGTGTATTTTCAAAAAAGTTTATTTAGTTAACTTTCCTTTGTGTTTAATATTTTATAAAATAAGGAAAAGTACTAAAATAAAATAATGTTAGTAATGCAACAACATAAAAAACTAAATTCTTGTAAAATTAACATTAAAGTTACCTATTTAACTGATCGTTATCAAACACTGCTAAAATACATACAGGGTGGCGCATTAGTGTGACAAAGTTCCATATCTCCTTTATTTAAAGAGATACAAAAAAAAAATTAAACACAAAAGTTGTAAGATATGTTCTGGTGCATATTCCAAAAATATTTTTAATTGTACAAGGTAGATCATAAAAGCTTAGAAGTAATTTAAAATTTTTTTTTAAATAGAAAACCCTATATATTATTACACATTTAGATTCTACATACAATTTTAGACACATTTTATGTATAATGTCCTATACCTAAGTCTAACCGTTTTTGACAAATTTCAATTTTTATGTCAAAAATGACGTTTGCAGGCCAAAATATAGGTGGAAATCTTTTGTAAACGAAGCCTTTATCAGTTAGTTATGGTTGGTTTCCTTGGAAATGGGGACCTACTCTAATGGGATGTATTGATGTTTTTGTAATACATTCATACAGGGTGATCAAAAATTGACAATAAAAAGTCAATTCAAAAAAACCTATAGTCATTTTTTTTTAATTCTACCTTATTTAGCATTAAAAATAAGGGTGTCTTTGTATAAGAGTGTATATTCCAAAAAATTGTAGTTTTTGAAAGAATGACAATTTAACATTTTTTATTGTAAAAAGGCTATACGGCTTTCAAGTTTTGTTGTTAGTTGGCGGTGACGGCGGGGCGCGACGAAACAAAAAAATCGAGCACTTCAGATCGAAATATTGCAATTTATTGAACCCCATATAAATAATTATTTTATTAAACGAACTTAAAGTAAAGACAATATTTTTTTGATTCAACAAATTATGTCCTAATCCTAATCATAAACTTAACACCTCTAATGTAACTAAACCTGTAACTAATTATACAGATAAAAGTGCCAGAAACACGTCAAATACGTACTACCTAATAAGTTGTTCCAAATGTCCGCCTCTTTCTTGAATACACAATGCAATACGTCTCTCAAATTCGCTGCTTAAATTTCTACACATTTCAACACTAATGTTTTGAAAAGAGTTTCTAATCCTAATCTTCATGTCTTCCTTTTGACGTACCCCCATATGTTAAAGTCCATTTTAGTAAGATCTGGGGATCTAGCAGGCCAAGCAACAGGCTCTCCCCTCCCAATCCAACATTGGATATCTAGCATTTAAAAAAGTTATTATCGGACCTGTATGATGTACTGGGGCCCCATCATGAAGAAACCACATTTCTTGTTGCGTATCCTGTGGCACTTGACGCAACAAATTAGGTAGATGGTTTTGCAGAAAGTCTAAGTATACTTCCCCTGTTACTCGTTGATCAAAAAAATATGGTCCAATTACATGATTACCGACAACACCTCCCCAAACATTAAAGACCATCTAGTTTGAGAAGTATATCTTACAAAATGTGGATTTTCGGTAGAATAGTAATGAATATTGTGTCTGTTTACACTTCCGTTTCTGTGAAATGTGGTCTCATCTGTAAATAAAATCAAATGAACAAAATTTCTTTGTTGGTTTATTTTGTTTGGAGCCCATTGACAAAATTCCAGTCGTCTTTGATAATCTTCAGGAACCAACTCTTGAAGTAGTTGAATGTGATAGGGGTGCATTTTTTGAGACTTGAATATCCGCTGCACCGTACGTCGTTCAACATCAACTTGCTGAGAAATGGGTCGTTGTCCAATATATGGATTTTCGGTAACTGTTAATAGTACATTTAATTGATTTTCCTCAGTCTGTGCACGTTTTTCCCTAGTATTTTTTTCATATAACACATTGCCAGTTCTTTCAAAACGCTCCAAAAGCTTTTCAAATGCCCTTCTTTCAGGTTGCCGTCTCTCTGGAAACCGTTATTGATACAATCTTCTTGTTAAGAGCGTATTCTTATCGCTAGCTCCCAAAACAAAAATCATATCAACTATCTCGGCTTGCGAAAAATTCATTACTTACAATTTTAATTCAAGTTTTAAATCAATTTGCTATAAAATACACTAATGCATCACACAAATTATCAACTGACAATAAATAATGACGTTTCTGATGATCTCTATTATTTTTATATGCTATGCCTCGCCGTCACGGCCAACTAACAACAAAACTTGAAAGCCGTATAGCCTTTTTACAATAAAAAATGTTAAATTGTCATTATTTCAAAAACTACAATTTTTTGGAATATACACTCTTATACAATGTCACCCCTATTTTTAATGCTAAATAAGGTAGAATTAAAAAAACAGGGGGTTTCCATTAAAAAAAAATGACTACAGGTTTTTTTGAATTTACTTTTTATTGTCCATTTTTGATCACCCTGTATGAATGTATTACAAAAATATCAATACAGCCCATTAGAGTAGGTCCCCATTTCCAAGGAAACCAACCATAACTAATTGATAGAGGCTTCGTTTAGGAAAGATTTCCACCTATATTTTGGCCTGCAAACGTCATTTTTGACAAAAAAATTGAAATTTGTCAAAAACCGTTAGGCTTAGGTATAGGACATTATACATAAAATGTGTCTAAAATTGTATGTAGAATCTAATCTAAGCTTTTATGATCTACCCTGTATAATTAAAAATATTTTTGGAATATGCACCAGAACAAAGGAGATGTGGAACTTTGTCACACTAATGCTCCACCCTGTATGTATAATTTCCAAAAAAATTGATTTTTCTAAGCTGATAAAGAGTTATTCATGAATCTCCAAAGATAAATAATATCTTACAGTTCTATCTGTTATAACAACGATGTGATTTCTAAAAAAGAATAAATAAAAACAGGCGGCTTCGAAAAAATAAAACTATACGGCTTTGAAGTAATTCAGTATCTGTCATAAATTTGTATCTAGCTGGTACTAGTATTTAACTCTGAATTAGTTAATTTTGTGCTTTTATTATCAAAAAAGCATGGCGCAATTTTCAAATATAGAAAAATATGATATGCTATTGTGTTACATACTATGTCAACGAAATTACAAAGAAGCGGAACGCGTGTATTTAAACAAATATCCAGAGACTACAGTCTCATAAAACCACATTTGAAATTTTATATTTTAAAAAGCCTGTAAATTCCCGCAAAAAACCTTGCAATGAGGAAAAAGCAAAAAACGTTTTATTAGCTGTTACGGAAAATCCAGAAATTTCTACACGCCCCATTGCACAAACAATTGAGTGGCCCATACTACTGCTCATTTTATTTTGCAAAAAGAAAAAATACGCCCATTTAAATTTAGAATTTGTCAGGGACTTCGACCAGGGGATTAAGCGAGGCGCAGAGAGTTCGGTGAATGGTACATCGGGCAATGTGCAGATAATGTGAAATTTCTATATAACATCATTTGGTCGGATGAAAGTCAAGTAACCAATAATGGAATTTTCAACAGAAAGGGGCGAAAGGAAATCCTAGAGTTTGTATAGTGCGTTGACACCAACACCGTTTCGATCTTAATATGTTTCTATAACGTACGTTTAAATCATGAACGCTACCAAAATTAATTAGAAAATGAAGTAGAGCAACTTTAGCTGATTTACCTCAAGCTGATATTGAAGATTATTAGTTTTTACAAGACGGTGCTCCAGAACATAATTTTAAAGGCGTCCAGGAATATTTATCTTCAAGCTTTCCAGAAAGATGGATTGGAACATATTCGAGAATATGTGCGATCCCCCGATGTGGATATGTCAAAAATTATATTTACGGACACAATATTGAAAACGACAATCAATTGCGAAGCATTTGAAAGTATTACGCCTCAAATGCTTCACAATGTTTCGAATTCAATTGTAAGACGGTGTTATTTGTGTTTGGAAAATAATGGAGAACTTTTTGAACAACTATTATAAGACCTATAGGTACTATCTTTGCCATCAAAGAATTGACCTACGTCATCGATACATGCACCTACCTAAATAAACCGTTTATTTTGCCATCGCACATTTAAGTATACATCAAAAAAGGGTGGTTAAAATTTAAAGCGCACTTTGAGCAACCGACGTATGTTATCGACTGTTTAATCACAATGAAAAGATATAACCTATAAATACTTGTTGTAATTTTTGTCTTAATATGAATATGAAAATGCCCCTTTGACTAACCTAGTTTTGTTATTCTTATGACATAACCTCCTTTTGCTTGTTACCACATGTTACTTTCTTTCATATTTCATTTTTCATTATACATTTTCAAAACAGTTCTTTTCAGAACTCTTCCCTTTGTTCAATCATTTACGTTTATTCCAACATCTTTGTTAGTTTTTCCGAAACCTCGTAATGTCTATACAAGGTAACTCCTTGCATACGCAAGCAGGACAGTTTGTGCTGAATTTATTACAATATTTTGAAAAGGAAAAGAAAACAACGGCCCTTTAATACCGCTTTTTAGAATTGCCTTCAGTTCAATTTGTAGTGATCTCAAATTTACTGGCTGTGGCAAATGCCTTGGGTATATCTCTCACAAGAGTTAAATCTCGGGCATAATCCAACCCAATTATGTAGTCCGGGTAAAAAAACGGCCACGTAAGAAAGTTAAATCCTTATATAATATGTACGAACAAAGTGAGTGTATTATAATTATATACAGTGTGTTCATTTAAAAATGATCCACCCTCAATATCTTGATAACCCATTGAAGTAAACAAGAAAGCCGAGCCAGGTCGATTTCTAAATGAAGGGGGGCATCTTTCGACAGTCGTGAAGTGAATACCACATCAACCCCCTCCCCTCGGAGCCATACCCAGATTATTTTTAAATGGGATGGGCTATCAAATGATACATCATTTAAAAGGTCTTTTAAATTTCTTTCTAACCATGCATTGGTTGGCTACATAAAATGTACTGTTTTAGCGAAAACATCATTAAAACAAACTACCTAAATTTTTCGAACGCCCCTCGTCTCGATCGAAAAAGCTACTAGATAATTTAAAAAAATTAGGTTTTCTTCTTTTTAAATTATAAAAGTCATAGTGACAGTGACAAAAAATTTAATTTGACACCTTATTGATTAGTGTTATTGGTAGTTAATGTCACAGAGGCACTAGCAAAAATTTTTGGTGAATATTGTTATTGCTATTGACAGAGAAACATGGTTTACACATTAGCCGAAAGAACCGAAATTATTCTTCTTTATGGTAATTGTGATCAAAGTGCTAGAAGAACGGCTAATACCTTTAATGAAAAACACGTAGAACAAATGTGATTGCGTTAGTGCGTACATTCTTAGAAACAGGTGCTGCCTCGAATAAGAAACGTGAAGTGAAAAGAGTTATAGACGAAAACACACAGATCGAAGTAGTTGGAACAGTTGTAGTAAATTCAACAACTTCAATTACAAAAGTGGCAGCTCTAACACATCTTTCCATAGGTTCTGTACACAAACCGCTTCATCTTCATAAATTCCACCCCTGCAAAATCCAATTACTTGAAAAACTTAATGAGGATGATTCTGACCGTTAAATGGAATTTTGTAAAATCACAACAAATAATATTAATTCAAATGAAATTTCAATTAAACATATTTGCTTTAGTGACGAGTCTACCTTTTACTTAAATGGAATAGTTAATGGGCATAATTGTCGTTATTGGGACGATACAAATCCCCATGTTTTTCGAGAAACTCATTCCCAGACACCACAAGAGCTAAATATATGGGCTGAAATTTTTGGTTTAATTATTGGTCCAGTGTTGATTGATGGACATTTGACTGGTGAAAAATATTTCAACCTATTTGAGAATGTCACTGAACCTTTAATTCTTGAGAGCTTTGAAAATCAGGTAGGTGAACAAGGGAATCAGTTAATTGATGAAAACAACTTACATTTTCAACAAGACGGTGCTCCTACATATTATTATCGCCCTGTGAGAGAATTGTTAAACGAAAGGTACCCAGGCAAGTGGATTGGACGAAGAAGAACTATAGTATGGCCACCTTGATCTCCAGAGTCAACTCCCATGGATTTTTTTTATGAGGATATTTAAATTCTGCAGTGTATAAAACACAACCAACAAGTCTCGATGATTTAAGGCAGCGTATGACTGAAACTAGTAGGGGAATTAGACCTGAAACATTTGAGTGCGACAGACATTTGAAAACAGACTTTGTTATTGTATGGAAGTTAATGGTGGTTATTTTGAACAACTTATTAAATAATGGCTTATTTTTCCGGAGATTTGTTGATGAAAGTCAAATAAAACTAAAAAAAACACTGTGTAGGAAATATTTGTATTATAATGTTCAATTTACGTTCTACGGTCTAGCAATAAAATATTGTATTTTTGTAATTAAATTAACTTTAAGCCCCGAAAATGGCTGAATAACCGCCGAAACATTGATAAGTGAAAATCTGAAAACGTATTGCTTTCCCTACGTTTATTTGATCTTTACCAACAAATCCGCAAAAAATTCAGCGCTGCTCATAACATACTAAATTGAATAATCTTTTGTTCCTTCATTTTTGTCGATTTGATGTTTTAGTTGTGTATTTTTGCCAAATAAATAATCTTTATGTTTATGTTTACGTTGTCATAACCTAATTACTTTTTCATTGCCACCTACTATTAACTTCACCTAATACGAGGGTTGTTCGAAAAACTTAGGTAGTTTATTTTAAACGATGTTTACGCTAAAACAGTACATTTTATTTAGGCAAACAAGGTATGGTTGGATAGAGATTTAAAAGACTTTTTAAACGATGTATCATTTGATAGCTCATCCCATTTAAAAAAAATCTGGGTATGGCCCCCGAGGGGAGGGGGTTAATGTGACATTCACTTCACGACTGCCAAACGATGTCAGCGTCCTTTCAGAAATCGACCTGTCTCGGCTTTTTTGTTTACTTCAACGGGTTATCAAGATATTGAGGGTGGATCGTTTTTAAATGAACACAGTGTATGTACTCTGTGACATAAAAAATGCAACACCAAGATGGCGTTGAAATTTTTGGATCAAACTGAACAGAAATGTTTAACTAGTGAAATGTAGGAATTGATTAAAATTTCATTCAAAATAATCCAGTAGCCATGGAAAATTTGACGTTTTACTTGTTGTAACAATCGAAATTATCGGGTGTATTTCTTGAGAGATTAAGTCGATTTCGGTATTGTTTTTGGTTCCAATTCTTTTGCTTTTGTGTTCTTCTTTGCATTTTGAGGCTACGATTATGCCTAGAGTGTGGCAACGTGAACATTATCGACAACTGAGTGAATTCGACAGAAGTCGCAGTATTGGCTTACGTGAAGGTGGTTTTTCATTCAGAAAAATTGCTAATCGCCTTAACCATAATCAATCCTCGGTGTTATCAAGCATGGTCTAGGGAAGGTCAAGAACGTCGTAGAAGAGGAAGTGGACGGCCAAGACAGACAAATGCGGTCCAGGACCGCCATCTCCGATTAATGGCATTAAGACACCGATTCTCGAGTACAAGATCAATAGCCGATCAATGGTTTGGAAACGAAGGACGTTCTGTAAAACCTCATATCTCTCATATCTTTCCATTCCTACAGAAGCTGAAGGACCCGATTTTCCAATGGGATAATGGCCGTACCCACATTGCAAGGCATTCTATGGAGTGCTTCGAAGAGGCTAACGTCAATATCTTGCCGTGGCCACCCAGATCTCCCGACTTTTCGCCCATCGAACATGTGTGGGGCATGATGGGTAGAAGACTCAAGCAATTAGCCAATCCTCTACAGACACTAAAAGCTCTTCGATATGAATTACAGATTGTCTGGGATGCAATACCTCAGGAAGAAATCGACCACCTGTTGGAATCCATGCCAAGAAGGGCGCGGGAGTGTGAAACTAATAGGGGTGGTCTAACATATTATTAATAAAAAATACCTTTATGTTTTGTTTAATTTCTTTGAAATTTTAATCCATTACTGTATCTGACTAGTTAAACATTTCTGCCAAGTTTGGTCCAAAAATTCCAACGCCATATTGGTGTTGCATTTTTTATGTCACAGAGTGTAGCTTCTACAATAGTCTAAATTGTATTATTTACAGAAAAACATGTCACAGTTGCAACTTTAAATGCAGAAATTCGTAACACCCGTATTCTGTTAAGTGACGAAAGTTTAAATCGTGTCTTACATGCAATGGGGTTCAAGTTTCAGAAAGAGTATCCAAGAGCTTTGTTAAAGAAAAGAAATATAACTGAAATGAGAAGACAGTTTTTGAAGCAATATATGTGAGAAATCAATGCACCAATTCGTAAGAAAGCAGTATTTATTGACGAAACATGGATCTATTCAAAAGGAAATCCGAAAAACTCGTGTCAAGATATAAAGAGTGTACGAAAACCTCAAGGATATGATTGTAAACGATCTATAGTTATTAATGCTGGAACTGCCGCAGGATTTGTACAGAATGCTTCCTTGTTATTTGCGTCGAAATCATTGAAAGAAGATTACCATGGTGAAATGAATGGGGATATGTTTAAAAAATGGCTCACTGAAAATCTAAACAATTTAGAAGCACCTTGATTAATTATAATGGATAATGAGCCTTACCATTCCATATTAGTGGAATAACTATCAACATCGTCTTGGACGAAAGGTAACATGAGTTCATGGATAATAAAAAATGATATTAATTATGATCTAACATCTAACATCTAACTCCTCGTCTGCTTGTAGTTCATTTTTGAACTGCCTACTTCATCTTCTTCAACTAAGCTGTCATCACCCATCTTAAAACAGCTTGGTTAGTACCTTTCTATCAGCTTGTAAAAATCTTCGGTTTCCCCACAAACTAGAATCCATGTTCCATTTAACGTTTAGATTACAATTTCACTGCTTAAAATAAAAATAAAGATACTTACACTATGTAGTTAGATTGGAGAAAAGACTTTTATTTGTTAATCATTTGCAAATGTCAATTTATCAAGTCAGCTTATTTCCATTGAAAGTCAATCTTATCAAGATAGCTGCTAGTTAAAAATTTACAGGTTAGAAGCGAAAGTTTCGAGACAATCGTACATTGTCCTCATTGCATTAGCAAAACAATAAACAGTAAAATAAACAATAAGCGCCGTTGTCAGAGTAATGATTTCAAAGGTAACGAGACATTGTTGCAAGTTAACTGTCAGTTTTACAAATTAGTAGCATTATTTCCATTGGAAAGTTGTGTTCTATTTGCATTATAAATGAGTAACAGATAAATTATATAACAAAAGCTCGCAAGGTAATAGGTTTTACTGGCTCCAGATCCTATCGTTTTTCTAGCTAGCTTTTAGTTTTACAACAACACATAGCACTATACTGCGTAATAACACAGCAATACGGTCGTTACAGTTATAAACAATATAAATTCGAACTGCCGCAGGATTGGTACAGAATGCTTCTTTGTTATTTACGTCGAAATCATTGAAAGAAGATTACCATGGTGAAATGAATAGGGATATGTTTAAAAAATGGCTCACTGAAAATCTAAACAATTTAGAAGCACCTTCATTAATTATAATGGATAATGAGCCTTACCATTCCGTGTTAGTGGAAAAACTATCAACATCGTCTTGGACGAAAGGTAACATGAGTTCATGGATAATAAAAAATGACATTAATTATGATCCCACCTTCTTCAAAACCGAGCTCTATTCGTTAATTAAATCACAACGAATAGTAAAACGATATGAGGTAGATGAAATAATAAGGAGTTACGGAGATGACGTATTAAGATTGCCACATTATAATTGTGAATTCAATGCAATTGAACTAATATGGGCACATGCTAAAGGGTACTATGATAAGCACATAGAAAGAGGTGGTTGAAGCTCGTAATTACATAACCTGCAAATGTTATAATAATTACTAATCATGTAAATGTTTGACATATCTCTCTCTATTCAGCATCATTCGTCCACATGTGAACATATGCCTCCCCCATTTCTTTCCATTTCTCTCTGTCCTGTGCCTTACTTATCCATCTTTTTCCTGCGATCTTTCGTATGTCATCATACCATCGCATTACAGGGCGTCCAACACTTCTCCTGCCTTCTCTAGGTCTCCACTCAGTTGTTCTCATTGTCCACCTTCCTGTATCCATACGAGCTATGTGACCTGCCCATCTCCATTTGTTTCTTGCCAGTGTCTCTGCTATATCTTTCATTTTTGTTTTGCCTCTGATCCAATCCATGGATTTTTTATCTTTTAATGTGATATTAAGTATAGCTCTCTCCATATGCCGTTGTGTCACTTGAAGTTTGTGTATAATTTTCTTTGTATATGCCCATGTTTCTGTGGCATACGTAAGCACTGGGAAAACACATTGTTCCAATACCTTTGTCTTCATGGCTATGGTAATGTATTTGTTCTTGTTTTTCAGAATGTAACTTAGTTTCCCAAATGCTGTCCACGCCAGCCCAACTCGCCTTTTCAGATCAGCTTTTTGTAGCTCTTTAATACTTATTTTTTGACCTAGGTATATATATTCTTCCACCTCTTCTATTCTTTCTTCATTTATTGTAATTTCGTCAAACTGTTCCCCTCCATTTTGGGTTCGTCTCATTATTTTTGTTTTCTCTGTGTTCAATGTCAGGCCTATTTTCTCTGATTTTTCTTTTAGTTCCATGAGCATTTCTTCTAAATCATCTGGATTGTTAGCTACTAATATTATGTCGTCCGCGTATCTTAAATTGGTTAATCTTTGTCCATCAATATTTATTCCGCGGTTTTCCCATCTCAGCTTTTTAAAGATATCCTCCATTGCCAGTGTAAACAGTTTGGGCGAGATCGTATCACCTTGTCTTATACCTCTCTGCATCTTTATCGGTTTTGTGTTATTGTGTAATTTTATCGTGCTAGTTGCTTCGCTATATATATTTTTTATTAAATCAATGTATCTAGAGTCAACCCTGCCGTTCTCTAATGAGTTAATGATTGCCCATATTTCCAGTGAATCAAAGGCTTTATTAAAGTCTATAAACGCCATATGAAGATCTAAGTTATATTCTTGTGTTTTCTCAATTACATTTCTAATCGTTTGTATATGATCTATGGTGCTATAGTTTTTTCTAAAACCCGCTTGTTCCGGGGGCTGGTAAAAGTCTAATTTGTTTGTTAATCTGTTGGTTATTATTTTTGATAGCAATTTGTACATTTGACACAACAGGCTTATAGGTCTGTAATTTTTTAAAAGATTTCTATCTCCTTTCTTGTATATTAGAACTATCACTGCGTTGTTCCATTCTTTAGGGATTTTTCTCTCGTTTATACATTTATTTAGTAATATCTTCAGACTTCTTATTAATTCTTCGCCTCCATATTTTATCAGTTCTGGTATTATACCGTCTTCTCCTGGCGCCCGATTATTTTTCATATCTGCAATGGCTTTCTTGATTTCTTCAGCTTCGATTTCCGGAATTTCTTCTGATCCCACATTTTGTATGGTTTTATCGGTTTTTCCCTTCTTTCCATTTGGTTTAGCTACTTTAGATTTGTAGAGGTGTTCATAGAATGTTTCGGCTGTGTTCAGTATTTCTTGTCTGTCATGTATTATAGTGCCGTCTTCTTTCTGTATTTGGTTCATCACTTTTGTGTCTTCTCAGCACCTTCAAGCTTTTATTCTCCTCAATAGTCCTTTTTATCATATTATCATTATATTTTGTTAAATCTTGTCTGATATGCTTCCTTATGGTTTTATTCAATTCAGCATACTCCACTGTCATTCTTTTCCCCTCTTTTGCTAGCTCAGTTCTCTTATTTATTAAGATTTTTGTCGTCTTGTTTATTTTAGAAGTATTTTTGCTGTCATTTGAATATTTTGCTGTTTTATTTCCTGCATTTAAGATTGCACATTTTATTTTAGTATTTACTGTATCTAGTGTATCTTGTTCTCTTATTTTACTATACCATAAGTTTCGCCTTAACTCGTCTTGGTATTTACCCGCTTCATTTTTGAGGATGTCTTTGTCTATTTGTTGTTTACTCTTTTTGACCAGCTTTCTTCGTTCTTCGCATTGTTTTAACTGTACTGTTGCTCTTACTAGCCTGTGGTTACTTCCTGTGGGATGTTGGTGCAACACTGTTACATCATTAACTAAATGCTTGTGCGACGCTATTATAAAGTCGTACTCACTCCTGGTTTGTCTATCTGGACTTATCCATGTCCATTTCCTATTCTGTTTCTTTTTGTAATGAGTATTCATTATAAATAGTCTCCTACTCTCCGCATAATTGACTAACGTGCGTCCTCTTTTGTTCCTTTTGCCTATTCCATACTTTCCCACTGCAACTTCCTGGTCTTCCTTCTTTCCAACTCTTGCATTGAAGTCGCCAATTATAAAATAATGGTGCACCTTGTTGAGTTGTATGGCCTTCGTCAAGTCGTCATAAAAGTTCTCGACCTCTTCGTCATCTCGTGTTGAGGTGGGGGCATATACTTGGATGATTTTAATCTGATATCTTTCAGTAATTTGTATTATAACGTATGCAACCCTCGGTGATATGCATCGCATCTCTCGTATTTTACTGACGATTCTCTTATGTATTATAAACCCTACACCAGCTATATTACTGTGATTTTCGATTATGCTTTGGCTATGATAAAATGTATGTCCTGAGTTTAGTATACTGCATACTTCTACTTTACGTCTAATTTCGCATAACCCTATTATATCCCACTTTATATTCTGGATTTCTTCTTCAAGTTCTAGTAGTTTTTCATCTGTTCTTAGGGTGTTTACGTTGTAGCTCGCAATGATCATTTTATTTTTGGTTGTACTGTGGTTTTTGTTCTGTGTATTTGTTCTTCTTGTCGAATTTTCGCCCTCCCCAGAATCCGTAGGGCAGCCTACCGTAGTAGTGTGGGATTGTGAACTGGATGTTCTACCCACCTGGGGTACATTATTTTTAAAACTCGGCATTTCATTTAGAAGTGAAAATTGGGGGGTTTTAGGCCATAAAACGCCACGCTGGCCAGAGGTGTTGGCGAGTTGGATTTGGATATGGACTGGATAAAATATATTATGGAGGGAATCTGGGTTAGGGCATGGTCCCTCTCGGTTTTGGATGATGAGAGCGAACCAAAAGCTCGCACAGGCAGGGGCGCTAAACCCTGTATAGGTCTGTTCCTGTTACCTTTGTAAAAATCAGCATTTTACATTAACCTCATTTTCAATTATCATCCACCTGAGGGTCAAGGTGGTATTTTTGAAATCATATTTCATATTATCACTTGCAATTATAATTAAGATTAAATACCTTTGTATATATAATAACGTCTAACACTTACCATGGCCTTTAATTTTTACGTTAGGATAAACCTTTCTAATCGGTTTTAACAAAATTACGGTTCAATAACTTATTATTTAATATTTAATTTTTTAAGTTATTCTACGAAGAGTTGTTTTGGTATTGAGATTTGGAAACATTACCGCCATCTAAGAGAAGATTTATTAAGTTCGTTTCTTCACACGAGCAGTTGCAAGAAAAAATTAAATGGCAATGCTGACATTAACACATCAACAGGTGTCAATATATCAACAAAATATTTTAAGTCATAAGGACATAGACATCATATGGATTATGTATCAAAAATAATGAAACAATGGTAGTGATTTTGCTTTGTCTTTGTTCAAAAAAATTGTTCAAATTGATATCCATGCATGTTGATACAAATATTTATATTGCACCACAGTTTAGCTCAGTGAGGTACAAACTTGAGAAAATTGAGAACTCATAGATTTTCAGGTGTGAGGGATGTAGAGATTTATCCGTAGGTGTAATCAGTATTAATATTTGTTTGTTGTCGGACGCCACTCAATTTATACGTTTAATAATTAAAATACTACAAAAATTGAGAAAAGTTGTATCTTATTAACATAGGAATCTAAATAACAATACACAATTGTAGTTATACGTATGTTTAAGTAAAACAAAATGTCTGTATACTTTTGCATAAAATAACTGCAACGAAATTTCTCGTAACGATTTTCGATTTTAAATAATTACTAAATCAATACAACTATATAAGCTTATCATGTGCTTTTACTTAAAATTCAAAATGTAATATGATCAACACAGTATTCAATCATAAAACCTACTGACCTATATCAACAAATATTACATTATGATAGGTTATGAAATCAAATGATTCTATCTTAGAACAGAAATCAGCTGTTATTTTATAACCGTAACAAAACTACACTGATTTGTTATATACTTAAACTGCACTAAAACGATAAGTACTTACTTGTACTAAAATAATATATTAATCTTATATTAAAACGAACGGTAGCTTGAGAATTTTCATTTCCATTCACAAGACAAACATACGACAATGTAAAGGTAATTTCCATGTGTGTTCAACGTAAAAATAAACGAATTGTAGCGTATATTAACGCAAGGTAATTTTCATAAAATGTTCCACCTACAATAGTGGAAATGTAGATTAAACTAACGCAGATTCGAACGACTAAAGCGGCAGCATGTGTGATTTATGCAAAACAAGGGTATCTCTATTTATGCTCGTGAAGATGACATGCATTATCGTGCGCCATTTTATGCATTTTTTCCGCGACGTCATGCAGCACACCTTTTGCAACGATACGAAATTATTACCATATTGAGACCTTCTCAATTCCGGGGCCTTGCCACTGCCAAGGGATTATTACCCTTATAAAAGGGAAGCAAAACTTAAAAAGATAACGTAACGAATGGTAAAAACAGAAATGCTTAAAGATACTAATGTAATGTAAATATATTTATCAATAATAATGCAAGTTTCGAAACTTAATTAAGGTAACAATAGCCAAAATTGAAAACTAATTAAGCTAACAATAGCCAAGAATTGCTACGTTACAATAGTAAGGATAACTCGCTCCAACATTTCTGGCGTGATTAGCTGGACGGTTCTGGATGTGTACACAGCGAAAAATATCAACTGTAAAACTTATGACAGACCTCTCACATTGAAATTTAACCATAACACATGAAATTTACGAGGCCGTAACTGTGTGTAGCCAAATCGATTCCTCCTAAAATTTGCCAATTTAAAAAGCTTTAGAACTTATTCTTTTCAAACCTGATTGCATTTAAGTTATTCCGAATAGATTTAGCTGTGATACTTTGTAAAAAAATGTAATCATTTTCTTCTACTTTTGACATCAATTGCAAAAATAGGAGCTGACATTTAAAACTTTGGTGACCTCGTTTGAAGAAACGGAAGCAGATCCGACATTTTTTAAATAGATTTTTGCCTTAGAATTGTCCAAAGAATAACGCTACGAGTAGGAAATGCGACAATTTGTGCACATATGAAAGGGTTTAACACCCTGATTGCATCACACATGTGGTCTAAATACATCAGAAAGGACATTGCAATTTTTTTTTAATAGGAAGCGTAGGAGGGCGTAAATGTGACACAAGACGTCAATATAACAACTGTGTGCCCAGAATTCGGTATTCTTATGTAAACTTAAACTATTTTACTGAAGTACAAGCAATATATCAATTTAATGTAAACCCTATGTTACTTTTACATTTATCAAAAAATAATTTATAAACGAAATAAATTTACAATTAAAATAAACACAGCATTTACGTAACTGTTTAACGAATAATTTATACACAAAATAAATTTATAATTACAATAAACGTAACATTTACGTAACACAAGATTGTTACACTGACGTCTGGTGTCATATTCACGGTCTTCTACGCTTCCTATTAGAAAACTTTTGTAATGTTCTTTTTGTTGTATTTAGACCCCATGTGTGATACATTTTTGAAATCAGAACGTTAAACCCTTTCAAATGGTATATCGTATGACCTATTTAAAAAAAATCAAGATGGCGGCTATGCTTAAAATTTTTTAATTAAAAAAAATTGTTTTGTGCAAAAATTTGCGTAAATATATTTAGTTTCAATTCGGAAATTTTGAGTTTTGTATGGCTTTGGTTCCATCTTTAACAGCGACCCTGTATAAGTTTATTGGGGAATGCAGTTAATTACGTAAGGCCTAAAAGTAAAAAAAAACCCTTTGTTAATGTGTCAAGCTTTCGGAATGCTTTATTCCTTTCTCAAGACAAACTACAATTATAATTAAAGGTGTAAATTAAACAATACCACCCAACGGGACTTAAATAATGAGGTTACAAACAAACTAACAATAGGAAATATTAAGAAACTAAAAGGAATTGACAGTGTGTCAATAGTAAAACTAAATCAAATGTGACGTCGTAATACATGGGTGGTTACATATTAAATATAACAACGCTAAGAGTTATGAGATCAAAATAATAAAAGGAGAGAAAAGAAAATTAACAAATATTACTAGAAAAATGAAAAATGTTAAGAAAAGCTTTCCACGTTTGAAAGAGAATGTTTTTTTTAAATTATTAGTTGAAATTTGTTTAAAATTATGTTCATAAGTAAAGATGTAATTATAAGTACTACTAAGTTTATTAATATATCATTTCCTATTAAGCGTATCGGTGTTTTCATCAATGCAGACCATTTTACGAAAAAGACGTTTAGATAAATTACTTTCTTTACATAATATAGTAACTTCATTAAAATTAATTTCGTGGTTATGTTGAATACCATCCTCAGTTAAGCTAAGTGAAGTAATTTTCCTTTTGCAGTCACTTTTATGGGATATGATCCTCCCTGATAAATTTCTAGATGTTTGCCCTATGTACACCTCAAAGCAGTCCGTACATGGGAGAGAATAAACCACATTTGAATTTTATAAAGTTGTTAAAGGGGATTTAATTTTAGTGTATAAGTTACTTAAAGTTTTGATGTTGCTTGTGGCTATCTTGGTATTGAATTCATTGAGCACTTTTAATATTTTAGGAGTAGGTAATGAACCATACAACGAAATATCATTGGGATTAAGATTATTATTTATTAAAACACCTTGTTTAGAATGATTACCGTGCAGTACAGGTTGTCCCATTTTCGTATGTTTTACAGGGTACTTCGCTTATTTTTTAGGTTAGAACCGTGCTATTTTTTAATGAAACCAAAGATGCACTAATCAAATTTTCCATAGTCATCTTAGTTTGGGTGCTACAGGGTGATTTTGGAAAAATTGCATTTTCAGTCATCCCCTGTAACTCTGTTATTGTCAGACATATTAAAAAAGTAAAAACTGATATTTGTAGATTTTTTTACGTAAAATCCAGTAGCGTGCTCAGATTTTCTTTAGAGGGTACAGTTTTTGAGATATTGACATAACCTACTATTTTTTATGGGACACCCTATATATTTTTTTAAAATCTTTTTCCCCTTGCCAAAAGCTTTTCAAAAATATAGCATAGTCTATATTTATTTTTATAAATAACGTGAAAAAATGATTTTCTTCTATAGTTTACTTTGATAATAGTGGACAGCCTAGGGTAACCATGGTAACGCAAAAAAAAAAATTAACGTTCTGCCATTACTTAGGTATTTGATTTTTGAAGTTTCTGCTTCTCTCAAATTATCCTGGTTACATTTTCCCAAATTTAGTGCTGATATTTATTGTTATTCGTTGTTTTTGTTTATTGTTATCGTTCTTGTTCTTGTTGCTGTTGTTTAATTATTTTTTAATATGGCTCGAAACCAAAAATTTGAAAACTTTGAGAAATATGATTAGAATACCTGCTTCATATTATTTAATGAAAACGCAGACCAGGCATTAACTCTATCTGAACAGGTCAGTTAATCTTTACCTTAGAATTTGTATTTATTTTACATACCTATTTTGTCATATAGATATCCCGAAAGAAGACAACCCGACAGAAGAATATTTCAAAAATTTAAATTTAATCTTTGCCAACATGGATGTTTTGACAAACCTCGACCCCTCGAGTTTACAACAAAGAGAACGAGGAATCAGAGGTAAACGTTTTAGCAGTTGTTCAAGCCACTCCCGAAACCTCGAAAATATATGAAGGATTTAAAAAAAAACATAAATTCAAACCCTACAAGTATAAACTTGTTCATTACCTACACCCTGGTGATGCTGAACATAGATTGGAGTTTTGCAATTGGTTTATAAATATGAAAATTCAGGACAATAATTAAAAAAAAAAAAATAAATTGGCACATTTCACAAGTTCGGTAATTCTTAATAGACACAACTCGCGGTTTTAGAGTCAAGAAAACACCCACGTGATTTTTCCTAGAGAGCGTCAAGGCAGGATCGGATTTAATGTCTCCTGCTTTATTTTAACCGAAAAATAGTTTACAATATTTATGAAGAAAACCTAAACTGTAATGGGTACTTACAAATTCTACAAGAAAAAACTATGAACATTTTAGAAGGTATTCCACTGGCTCAACTGAACGATATATTATTCCAGCAGCATGGGGCTCCAGCCCACAATGCTAGAATAATACAAAACTGGCTAAATGAACGTTTTCCCATGAAATGGATTGGAACAAATGGATCTGTTCGATGGTCACCAAGATCACTGGATCTCTCGGTTTTGGATATTTTTTGTGGGGGTATTTAAAGAATAAAATTTATTCAAGGCAATATGCCAACATGCAACAATTAAAAATTGCAACGGAAAATGCTTTTGCAGAATTACGAAGACAATCATTTATTTTGGAAAATGCTATTAAAAGAATTTATAAACTTTGTGAAACTTGTAGGAGACATAATGGTCTGCAATTTGAACAATATTTGTGATTAATTAATTATTTTGTTTTTTACCAATGTAAATTATAGAAAAAAATCATTTTGTCACGTTATTTATAAAAATAAATATAGACTATGCTATATTTTTGAAAAGCTCTTGGCATGGTGAAAGGATTTAAAAAAAATATACAGGGTGTCCCGTTAAAAAAAAGTAGGTTATGTCAATATCTCAAAAACTGTGACCTCTAAAGAAAATCTGAGTATCGCCACTGAATTCTACGTAAAAAAATCTATAAATATCAGTTTTTACTTTTTTAATATGTCTGACAATAACAGAGTTACAGGGGATGCCTGAAAATGCAATTTTTCCAAAATCACCCTGTAGCACAAAAACTAAGATGGCTATGGCAAATTTGATTAGTGCATCTTTGGTTTCATTAAAAAGTAGCAGGGTGTCGCGAAAACCGCAAGGTTCTAACCTAAAAAATAAGCGAGATACCCCGTAAAACATACGAAAATGGGACAACCTGTACATTGAATATAAGTTTATTAAGTAAATATTTATATCTATCTTATAGAAAACAATTTTTGTAGTATACTTCTAAGTGTATTAAGACCATTTTTAAGGTAATTTAGTGCTAAAACAAGGTAGGTTTTTATGTTAAAAGGTTTTTGTGAGTGGTAACTAGTGAAACGATTACTACAAAAAGGTTTTCTATACCATTCTGTACGTACTACGTTATGAAAGGCTCTGTGGATCAACATGTCTAAGAATGGTATTAAATTATTATCATCTCTTTCATATATGAACTGTAAATGTTCATTGTAATTATTAAAGATTGCCAGAACCTGGTCTATTTTGTCTTCAGTGACAGATAGGATTGTTTGTAGTAGCTTCATCAAAAAACAAGTAATTTAAATCAATAATAAATTGCAATACATTTTTAAACGTGTTAAGGTTTATTCTACAATTAACAGAAATAGAAGGACAACGTTTTTCAATGCTCAGCATAATTAACGTTAAAGGAAGATTAGTGAATAACGATACAACGTCAAAACTGACTGAAACATAATTTAGGTAAATGGAAGTTATTAATGAATTTACTGAAAGCAAAAGAACATCATAAAACAAGAATGCAAGGCGCTTCTACGAGAATCGATCCAAGATACCAGAAGGATGCCAAACACAACCAATTTTCACCTATACAACCTGTTTATGGAGATCAGCAACAAGCTGCACCTATCATTATTGGAAACCCTCGACCGTCTGGATCAGTTCCGGGTAGAAACGAATGGAATATGGATCACCAACAAACAGATGAAGAACTTACAACGACTGCAGACTCTACAAAAAATAGTATACAACATCTCAACGTACCCGATTAACGGAGCAACAAAAACGTACTGAGAAAGTGACTAAACTACGCGGTGGCATTGTCAACGATTCCAGTAAAGAAAGATTTAGAAATGATATACATTAATCAGAATCAGACGGTAAACAAAAACTCTGTCACTAAGAACCTCAGTAGTATATACTGTTACATCCTTACGTTTCACAAGAAATAATAATTTAGTTGTTTAAGTTTTATTGTTGACATGATTTTAAAATTAATAAAATAAATTGGTTTTATACAGGGTGGGTATCTACTGCGTGGACGGAGGATTTCTCCTTAACTATTAGTGGTAACATAACCTACATTCTAAAAACAATTAGGTATATACAGAGTGATTGAAAAAAAAGCCAACCCAAACCTGTGTTTTTTTAAATGGAACACCCTATATATTTTTGCATTTTTGGATTCACTGTTACATTTAGAATAAAAGTATAGAAATTTGTATCTGTATCATTAACCGTTCTGCAGATATTGTCACTTCAGTACCAAAATAGAGTTAACTTTAGAACGACGATGCGAACATTGTCACCATGATTTTGTAAATCTGTTTATACCACCGACTATTAATAATGGTCTACTAACAAACAAACTGGAAAATTTTTCGAAAACATGTAAAACTATGCAGAATGATTAACTGAGATACTAATTGATAATAGGTTTTATATCCATAAGACGGACCCTGTTTGAGATATTGACGCTTTATTTGAAAATATTGACATATACGAGAACAAATAAAACAAAATGCAGAGCAAATAAGAAAATACGAATTGCAAATAAATTCCTTAACTGATAGGAAAACTTAATTAATAACTAAACAATAAAATAATTCTCTACACCTAAAAATAAGTAAATAAACATAAACGAATAAAACCATAAATTCAAATTAAATTCAAGGTAAACGAAAGATTCACTCGCAACAACATTAGAGGCGAAATGGATTGAAACGAAGCTCTAATTCTATGTTTCATATCTTAGCTTGTGGTGGTAGGATGTTGGTAAACTTTTTCTTTAACGTAGCCCCAAAGGAGGAAATCAAGGGGCGTAAGATCCGGTGATCTGGCTGGCCAGTTTTGCACACCACCTCGTCCTATCGACCTCATCGGGTAATTTCTATCGAGATAGCGCCTAACGTTGATTGCATAGTGTGGAGGTGCGCCATCCAGTTGAAACCACATCGTACGAATACTATCTACCTCGATATTTTCCAAAAGCTCGGGTAAATCATTTTCCGAAAACTGTAAATATCTTTCTCCAGTAAGACCCGGATCAAAGAAAAAAGGATTAAGCACATTAAAATTGATTATACCACCCCACAGATTAACTGACCATCGATGCTGATCAACAACACTTAAGATGTGTGGATTAGTATCTGAATAGTGATGTGTTATGTGTATTAATATTGTCATTATTGTGAAAAGTTGCCTTATCCGTAAATAGAATGTTATTAACAAAATTGGGTTCTTCGTTGACTTTAGTAGTTATCCATTGGCAGAAAGATTCACGATTTTGAAAATCTGTTTCACTTAAAGCTTGATGTTGCTCGATATGATAAGGATGCAATTTGTTTTTTTATTAAAGCTGAGAACTGTATTTCTATTTAGGTCTAGGAGTGTACTTAGCTACTGTACTAATTTGCCGATTTTCTGTAAGAGATGCCACAACTTGAAACTCAATTTCTTCATTTGGGCTTGTTTTTGCGCGCTTGGGATAACACACACTTCCAGAATTTATAAATCTCTCAGCTACATTCATAAACGATTCTTTTCGCGGCTGTTTTCTCTCTGGTTATGGTTCACAGTGCAAACGGGTAGCTAGCAAAGCATTTCTTTGGGCTTCGCCGTAAATAAAGAAAATATCGGTCATTTCTTCTTTGGAAAAATTAATTTTACACAAAAATTGACAAAACGACAATCCAAAAATACACAAACTAATGGAATAATATTTTAATGATTATACAAACGTCAAAACAATAGATGCAATTGTTCCTCTTTATTATGAGCCTACCTGATTTGTTTTATTGAATTCTATTGTCATACTAAATTTGTATTTTAGAATATTTCTACGTAAAAGCGTCAATATCTCAAGAAGGGGCCGTCTTATGGCTATGAAACTTATTATCAATTAGTATCTACTTTTCACGGGGAATCCAAATGTGAAAAAATATACAGGGTGTTGCATTTGAAAAAATTGAGAAAAATTACATTTCGCGTAAGTTAATCATTCTGTATAATTTTACATGTTTTCAAAAAACTTCCCAGCTTGTTTGTTAGTAGACTATTATTTATAGTAGGTGGTATAAACAGATTTATAAAATCGTGGTGACAACACTCGCATCGTGGTTCCAATGTTAACTCTATATTGGTACTAAAGTGACGACATCTGCAGAACAATTAGTGATACAGATACAAATGTGTATACTTTTATTCTAAATGTAACAGTGAATCCAAACATGCAAAAATATACAGGGTGTTCCATTAACAAAACACAGGTTTGAGTTGGCATATTTTTATAAACCACCCTGTATGTACCTAAATCTTTTAAAATTAAGGTCCAATGATCGTGTATTACCACACCAAAATTGATGTTGATATCTCTAATAGTTAAGGAGCAATCCTCCGTTGACGTAGTAGACACCCACTCTGTATAGTTGGATATTGGTTATATATTTTTTAGAGTAGTTTGTTCTTATATTGTGTTTATCGTTACGTATATATATCCTGTTTTGATCATTGTCTGTTATCTTATAAATTGTTATACATATTATTCCCTTAGAACACAGTCACTATTTTAAATAAACTTATACTATCATTTGGTTATTTTTAATGTTGACAATTGCAATGTAATATATGAGTTGTCGGTTTGTAGTAATTGTTTGCAATGTTTTAATTGTTTTAGCAAAACGAAGTCATTGGCAATTGTATAGATTGGTTGGTTATTACAACTGTTTGTTAAAATTAATGTTTTTTTGGTGTATCAATGTATATTAAATTAATCGCAGGTCTTTTATTTCAAGAATTAAATTAATGCTACTTAATGACTAGTCTCACGACATGCAGGTCCTTTTTCTAATAATTAGTCGTAGGAAAAAAAAAAGGAAAGGGCCACGTATTTCATTCCCTCCCTCAAGGGGGAGGGCGGGCTTTCCGAGCTCCTTCAGCCACAGTCATGGATTCCGGCATACATACATACATTACGTATATATGCATGGTGGGATTAACGATGAGTGTGGTCAGGATAGGATCGGAAGGAACGGAGTTAGGGTTCTGAGGGGGAAAATACTACCCCGGAATTCACCTAAGTAGCCGCACATGGTGTGCATATACCGCTACATGTGAATGAGGAAAACACCCTGAAAAAACATCATACAAAGTAGATGGTAACGGGGATCGAACCCATTACCTCCCGAATGCTAAGCAGGTTGTGTCACCACTACGCTACCAGCTCGGTCTATTAGTCATAATTACATGCTCATATGTAATATGTAAAATTTTTCAGCTGTCTTGATAATGAGAATAAACTTTTCTCGAAAGACATATATCAAAGAGTCTTCTTAATCCTGGCCTAATTAGACCTTATAAAATTGATTGCTTCCTCAAAAAAACAAAACTCTAATATATATATATATATATATATATATATATATATATATATATATATAAGGATGTCCCATTAGTGTGAGTCCCATATCTCCGTTTGTAGACCAGATATCACAGATATCAAAAAATTGTTTATAGCAAAATTGTAGCCAGATATGAGCTGCACATTTCAAAATTAATAACTAATATACAAGGTGCTTTATAACACCGTGGTCAACCAAAGTTATGTTTTTTAAACGGAACACACTGTATATTATTGTTAATTTGAATTGCACGTACATTACCCATCACGCCAATATAAGGTTTTGATATGTCATACTTGGTATTTTAAAAGTTATGATCAATTTTAGATAACAAAACGCTATTATTTCAACGCCCTCTACAGCCCAAGATAATTAATAAAAAAATTACTTTTAGCATTCAGGATTTCTTATTATGATGTACATTCATACAAAAAATTATTTTTGTAATTATTGATTAATTTGTATACAGGGTGAGTCAGAACACGCTTACAAAATTTTCTTCATTATTGTAACTGGACCACCCTATATTTTATATGGTGTTTCAATAGACCTTTATTAACTCATTCATTTTTGTGAACCATTCCCCATACCTATCGCTTTCCGTTTTTTGGATATTTTTGATTTAAAAAAAAAAAACTCACTTTTTATACTTTTATTAATTTCAATTTAAATAGTAATTTAAATAATTAGGTGGAAAACTAATGATGTAATAAAATTATTTAACGTAAAAGTTAATTAACAAATCGAAGGAAATAAATGAGAATAGGAGAACTGTTAAAACCTGATGTGAAAAATTTAACTAAGAACTAATGTAATTAATAAATTTAACTAAGAATAACAATACTCAACATTTTACTTCTAAAGAAAATGTTCAAAATGACCTCCTCCAACATCAACGCAGTGTTGTGATCTATTCTCAAAGGATCTTTGAACTAATCTTAAAGTGTATACTGTGATGTTACTAAATACTCTTCTAATTCCCTTCTCCATATCTTGCCGTGTTGTCGGCGGCTGCTTGGTAACTTCATCTCTTACGTGCCCCCACAAAAAAAATCTATCTTATTTAAATCTGGTGACCTTGGAGGCCACATAACTGGACCATCTCTTCTGGAGCGTCATCATGCAAATTCTACACCCGACGTCTTATAGTGAGAGGAACATGTTGCATTAATCTAGGGAGATGATTGCGCAAACAATTTTAATGTACTTCACTAGTTACACGCCCTTCAAAGAAATGGGGTCCCACAACGTTAATGGACCATCAATTTTGGGTGTATGTTCTTATCACGTAAGGGTTAGTATTTGAATAATGCTGGTAATTGCGTCTATTTTACAAATCCATTCTTATTTATTGTCACTTCATCGCCAATGAGAACAAAATCGAAAAAATCATATTGATGGTTAATTCTATCCAAGGCCCATTCAGTAAAATTTACTCTCATTTGATAATTATTTTCGAGCAACTCCTGGCGTCCTTGTAAGTGACAAGTATGCATTTTACGTTTTAATAAAATTTTATTTACTGATGTTTTGCTGGTTCTTCTTTGACTAGACACTGCACATGTACTAATCTGTGGATCTTCTATAACACTTAATAGTACATTAAATTTATTTTATTCATTTAAGGTTCGTTTTTCTCTTTCATGTTTTTCATGCGCTACACTACCTATACGTTTAAAACTTTCCAATGTTTTACTCTGAGGTAATTTTTGTACTAAACACAATTTCAAATGCAAACAACTTCTATAATTGTTACTGACAATTGTCATATTAAAGAATATTCATTTATTTTTTCATGGATAACTAGATCCAAAAATTGAGATCATTAGTAATACTCAAACTTAGTTTTTTGGATGGTTATGGCTAAAGATAGTTGTTTATTATCCATCATGCGACTTTTTGACCAAATTTGAAACTTCACAATGTACAGATCATTCGTATTCATGATTTCTATTTTAGTGTAAAACTAGCTAATGATCGCAAACGCTACATGATCCCATTAAACAATAATGAAACATGAGTATTTCAAAGCGGTAGGTATGGGAATGGTTCACAAAAATGAATGAGTTAATAAAGGTCTATTCAAACACTATATAAAATATAGGGTGGTCCATATAAAATAATGAAGAAAATTTTATAAGCGTGTTCTGACTCACCCTGTATACAAATTAAACAATAATTACAAAAATAATTTTTTGTATGAATGTACATCATAATAAGAAATCCTGCATGGTCAAAGTAATTTTTTTTACTAATTATCTTGGGCTGTACAGGGCGTTGAAACAATAACGATTTTTATCTAAAATTGGTCATCAGTTTTAGAATACCCAGTACATCATATCAAAACCTTATATTGGCGTGATGGGTAACGTAATTGCAATTCAAATTCATAATAATATACAGGATTGACTGACCACGATATTATAAAGCACCCTGTATATTCTTTATTAATTTTAAAATGTGAACCTCATAGCTGGCTACAATTTTGCTATAAACAATTTTTTGATAACTAGTCTACAAACGGAGATATGGGATTTTTACTCACTAAGGCACTATATATATATATATATATATATATATATATATATATATATATATATATATATATATATATATATATATATATATATATTAGAGTATTATGTTGCACTCCTGCATTTAAATGTTCATCGAGGGAGTTGTTTCGGTGACGAGAAAAACGTGAAGGCAGAATTGGAGGCTTAACATAGCGACACGTCAAAGAAGTGTTTTTCTAGCTGTATTCAACTGTTTCTGAAACGATGTAATATGTGCAGTCAAGTCTGGTTTTTTTACAATTTTATGTAAATATTTTTTATTAATTTAATTTGAATTTAAATTTAGGCAATTATGCTGAATGTTCTTTACGTTAGAAAAAATAAATACCCAAAACAATGTGATTAAAATCCTTGTACATTTAAAAAAATAACATACAAAAAAAAACTGCACAATATCTGAGATAATTTCATCCGTTTCATGAAATATCCAATAAATAACCCATTGTGAAATTTGAATACTGCTTTGTATATCTATCTACATTTTACATATTCAGTCTTTTTAATATATGGTATTCGCCAAAATAAACAGTACCGAAATATGAAAGCCGATGGAATGGCTTACGGCATACGGAAGTGGACGGGGCAATGGCCCAACTTTGAAACAGGTTCTTGAAAAATATCGGGAGTAATTTAATAAGGCCACACCCAGTAAGAGGGTAATGTTAGCAATTGTTGAGAAATTTCGTCGCACTGGTAGTGTGTTGTGTCAACTCAAGGGTTCTTCAGGTTGTTAAAGAACAGTTTGTACCAAAGATAATGAAGAACTGGTTCTTGACCAGGTTTTGAGGTCTCCACAAGGAAGTCTTCGACGAACTTCGTATAAATTAAACATCAGTGAAACATCTACATGTAGATTGTTTAAATGCATTGGTGGTTATCCATATTGTATTCACATTAGGTAACGACTAAACGCTGTGGTCAAACGTTCAAGAAAAGTTTATTGTGGGCGCGTGTTGAGCTTAGTACACTAATATACCGATTTTTTGAAAAATGTATGGTTTTTAGATGTAAGTTATGTTCACCTAATTGGCTATATCAAAAACAACTTGTCGTTTTGGTCCTGACTTCATTATAGCCACTTCACAGTGCTCGAGTTACGATTTGGTGTGCTGTATCGGGACGGAATCAACACAGTTACTGTTAATCAAGAGCGTTACAGGCAGAACATCTTCATATATTTTGTGTGAGATATAAGAAATTTTTGCAGCGCACGAAATTTACAGTTTAACAGTCAATAGTATCAACAGGATGGCGCCACAAGCCTAATAAATGGAATAAGGGCAGTATACAACGGTAGTAGGGCATGTGTTAGGGTGAGAGGAAGAGTGAGTGAATACTTTAATATTGAGCAAGGAGTGTGACAAAGCTGTGTGATGTCACCGTGGTTGTTCAATGTATACATGGATAAATGTGTTAGACAAGCATGTACCGATACAAATGGTGTAATGGTTGGTGACGTAAATGTACGACGACTGGTGTACACAGATGGAACAGTTTTATTAAGTGACAGTGTGGATGAGCTACAAACCGCTCTGAGGAAGTTTGGTACAGTCTGCGAGAGCATGGACCTAAAGGTAAACGTGAACAAAACTAAGATTGTGGTGTTCAATCAGGAAGGTGGAAAGGAGGGTAGAGTATTTACCCTGGAAGATGAAATTGTGGAGCTAGTGGACGAGCTGGTATATCTTAACTAACAACTAACTAACAACAACTTAACAACACAACTAACAACAACAACAACAACAACAGCAACAGCAAGCAACAGCAACAACAACAACAACAACAACTAACTTACTAACTTAACAACTTAACTAATTTAACTAACTTAACTAACTAACAACAACTTAACAACAACAACTTAACTAACTTAACTTTTTTTGAGAAGTGGAAATGCTTTATGCACCCCCTCGCCTTAGATCGATCAGCGTGGGGGAGTGTGGAGCTCTCCTTCCGAGAGGGAAGGCCTACTCACTAAAACCACTCCTGTCCACCAGCTCATTTGCTGGCACTGGGCACCGCCGTTGGCATATCATAGCAGTGCCAGCCTGCTGTCCAGGGGACCGCTTCGCCTTACCGTTTCCTTATCTTTTGAGAATCATCATTTCCACTACACTGTTTTTCCTTTAACTTATGTCGCTTATCCGCGGAAGTTCCGCGCCTCCATCTCTTGTGTTTTGTAGATACACTCACAAGCCTTCGATATCTCTCTCCAATTATCCTCGTTGTCGCACATCTCGTTTACGATATTCTTTGTTGTTAATCTCCTTTTTATTATCGCTTCCAGATCCCTCTTAGTTGAGTTCCATCTTGTGCATTCGAAGAATGGATGTGGCTTGTCATCGTACATATCGCAGTCCTGGCACCTAGGGTGACTCCGTTTCTTCATCCTGAATAGGTAGCTACCCACTTGTCCGTGTCCTGTAAGGAATTGTGTTAAGAAGTAGTTCACTTCCCCATGGCCTATGGATCCAGGTTGGGATATCTGGTATGAGCGTCTTGGTCCAAGAATCTCTTCTCTCCCAATCCCTTTGCCATTCTTCTATGCATTGTTTTTTTCCCCATTTCTGTACTCGTGCGTTTATCAATATATGCATAGGTATAAGTCCTGCTACCACCATAACGTCCTCATTCGCCACAGTCCTATATGCGCTGCATACCCTGATTGCTAGTAATCGCTGTATACTATTTAGTTTAGCTCTGGCTATCCCCCACCTCAGCGCCGGTACGCATACCTTTGCCACGTACGTCAAAATGGAGATCACCGCACTGACGAGGACCCTCCGTTTTGAGGTCCGCGCCCCTCCCATATTTGGCAAAATTCTGTTTAATGTGGAATAGCTTCTAAGGGCTTTCTCACATGCATACTTCGCGTGCGAAATAAAGGTCGTATTTTTGTCTATGATCACGCCCAGTATCTTAACCTCCGTATCTGCCGCAATTTGTTCTCCCTGTATATTTAGTCTTACTCCGCTGATGCGTCTTCTGCCGATCATCAACGCGACCTTAGTTTTCTCCGGCACTAATGTTAGCTTCCTATCTTGCATCCACTTATTTATTTGTCGAACCGCACTTTCCATCACTTGCACTGCGCTTTCTAGTTATCTATTACGCACTATTATCGTAAGGTCGTCCGCGAACCCGATCACTGTTACCCCTTCGCGTTTAATAAGGTTTATTACGCTGTTGTACATTATATTCCATAATGTAGGCCCTAGCACGGATCCTTGGGGTACTCCTGCACTTACCGCGATCTCTATGTTGTTCCCGTCTGGCTTCCTTGCCCGTGTGCTTGTTAGTGATAAGTAGCTATGTATAATTTGCACTAAGTATTTAGGAACCTCTAACTCAACTAGTGCGTCAATTATTGCCTCTCTATAGACTGAATTGAACGCATTCCTAACATCTAGTGACGTCACAATACATATTTCTCTCGTGCGCCACGTCCCTTGGTTGGCCTCCCTTATTTGTTCTAATATCTTTTCTAGTGCGTTCATCGTCGACTTCCCCTTCGTAAATCCGTATTGATTTTTGTTCAATTTATCTTTCACCTCTTTTACCAGTCGTGTCTTAAGTACTTTCTCCATTATTTTCCTCGAGAAGTTTAGTAGGCAGATGGGTCTAAAGTTCAACGCCGTTTTTGGTATAAGAACTAACTTGCTGCCCTTCCATATTTCAGGATATACGCCTTCTTTTAATGCCGCGTTTATTATCTTAGTCCAGAGTTCTGGCCGAAGTTTTGCCACGATTTTCACAACTTGTGCCGGTATGTTATCCGGGCCCGGTGCCTTGTCCTTCGGTAAGTCGTGGGCTGCCGCCATTACTTCTTCGCGGGCTATTTCGAACTTAACTTAACTTAACTTAACTTAACTTGAGTCGATTCGAGTCGAGTCGAGTCGATGGAGTTAAGTTAAGTTAAGACGATGAAACAATGAATATTGTAGAACTACGGCAAACAATAATTGTTTATTTCCAAAAACTGCATCATCTACTATTTATGAATATGTTCAATGATCTGCAAAATCGCTATGAACCTTGTTTACGCCGTAATGGTGCTCATTTTGAATATGTAAATTACAAAAATTTAAGAAAATGAATAAAGTTGTTTTTTTTTTTTTTTGTTATGGCGCGTCGACATCTAGGGTCATTGGCGCTTCCTGTGTTGTTTTATATTTGTTTTAACAAATTTGTGTTCCTAAGGTAAGCTAATAGTTTTTTTATTTCCGCCGAGTCATTGCATAGTATTTTTGCTACATTTTCCCCGAGACCATTTCGTTGTCGTTCATTGCTAAATAAGGGACATTCTACTAGCAAGTGATTTACTGTAATAGGCACATTACACTCGTTACATGTGGGCGGATCGCTTCCCGTAAGGTAATGTTCAGACGTTATTTTAGTGTGCCCTATACGCAGTCTGGCTAGTGTTACTTGCTCTTCTCGTGATACATTTTTAGGGGTTTTCCATGGCAATACCGATAGTTTTATTCGTCTAAGAAATGTATCCGATTTGTCCCACTCTCTTTGCCAAGATTCAGTTATTACAGAATTTATTTCTTTTGCAGTCTCTGCGTAGGTATATAGTTTGGCTTCTATTACGCCTTCCTTTTCAGCTGTTCTGATTGCAGTGTCGTAAGCTACGCACATACTGTTTAGTTGTTTATAGTCAGTTATTATCATGAAAGTAACTTCCTTTGAGGATTTAAATATTTCTTGTAGCAGTGAAAGAATCAATTGATCCATGGGATATGTTGTAAATTTGTTCATAAGGCGTTGACCGGCTATTTTGGATTTGCTTATGATCAGGTACCTTGCAGACTGGCGGGAGATGTAGCAATACAGTAGTGCTTGATATATCGAGTACATTTCTGCCATTATTTCTGAGCTTTTGGGGAGAGACCAGGAGTGGGGTTTGTTTTCGAGATAAATCGCACTACCAACACCTGTCTCAATTTTGATTCCTAACGTATATATTACAGTTGTATTGGAATACTGGTTTATATTAATTTTATTTGATGAATTTTCAACATTTATCACAATCGGTAATCTTATTTTCCACGGTGGTACTTCAAGATTGTTAGATTTTAAAAGTGTAGGTAACCTGATCTGGTATTTCTCAAGCACCTCGTGCGCTCGTACTCTAACTGGTCTAGTTATGGTGGGGTATTCTTCGTATGTGTGCCTTTTCTTAAACAAGATGTTGTAGTTCGGGTGCGACGGTTGTGCTTTTATGCGCGCTAAATAGCAAAGCAACATTTTCTCTCTTCTTTTTGCAAGAGAAGGTAATCCTGCGTCTACGTAAAGACTTTGGATGGGGCTGGTAAAAAAGGCTCCTGTGCAATACCTTAGTCCTAAGTGATATACGCTATTGATGCGGTCGAGGGTACTTTTCCTGGCCGAGGCGTATACTATACAACCATAGTCAATACGGCTCAAGACCATTGCCTTAAATACCTTCTGAAGAGTTTCCCTATCTGCACCCCACTTGGTGCCCGCCAAACATCGTATCATATTTAGAGTACGACGACACTTAAGTATCATGTCATCTATCTGTAGGTGCCATCGTAGAGTAGCATCTAAAATTAGCCCCAAAAATCGAATGCTTTGTATACACTTTATGCGGGTGTCACCTATATAGATTTTAGGATCGGCGTGAGGGCGCCTAAGTCTGCAAAAGTGAATACAAGCTGTTTTCTCTTGAGATAGTCTATAGCCAGCACTTTCCAAATTTTTCAGGACGATGTTTATTGCTATTTGTAGATGAGAATTCACTGCATGTATTGTTGGACCTTTAACATATATAGATAAATCATCAACGTATAAACATCTCCCGATTTCTTGGGGTAGGTTTGCCAATATGTTATTAATGGCTATTACAAATAGGGTAACACTTAAGGTCGATCCCTGTGGTATACCATTTTCGAGATTACGCAAAGATGAGAGGGTATTTCCTATTCTTACCCTAAAGCTACGTTTTGATAAGAAAGCTTTGATAACTTTAGGAAGGTTACCACGGAAGCCCCAACTATATAAGTTCTCTAATATACCGTACCTCCAAGTCATGTCATAGGCCTTCTGAATATCAAAGAATACTGCTACCAAGTGAGATCTTTCTCTGTACGTATCTTGTATTGCGTTCTCTAGCTGAACCATACAGTCGAGGGTGGATCTCCCTTTACGGAAACCATACTGATCTGGCGTGAGCAGATTCCTGTTTTCGAGAACGTACACTAATCTTAGATTAATCATTTTTTCAAAGATTTTACTGAAGCAGCAGGTAAGACTAATTGGCCTATAACTGCTGGGGTTTTTGTTAGATCTTTGTTATCTTTTAGGATGGGTACTACGATCGCTTCGCTCCATGCTTTGGGGTATATGCCATCCGACCATATTTGGTTATATAGATTTAAAAGGAATGTCTTTAGACCAGGGTTTAGATGTTTTATGAAATCGTAGCTAATATTGTCCTGACCCACTGCTGATGACTTTACGTTCTTAATTGCATAATTTAATTCAGACATAGAAAAAGGTGAATTATAATCTATCATGTGATCCGTGGCAAAATCTATCTCAACTTCTCTCTGCATTTTGATTAATAAGAAAGATCTTTCATAATTATCATTACTGCTAGCCGACTCAAATTGGGTGGCCATTGTCTCACAAATATCAGACGTCATGGTGATGGATGTATTTTCTACTACTAGTTGTCTGATAGTTCCACTTTGACCAGTGCCACTTATGGCCTTGACTTTCTTCCAGGTTTCTGTAGCTGATGAACTAGAGGTAAGTGTGTTCACGTACTGCTTCCATGATTCCCTCTTACTTTCGAGAATTAATCGTCGAGCGACAGCTCTCATCTTTTGAAATGAGTTAATGTTGCTGGTGTAGGATCTTTGTGGAACCGGTTAAATGCCTGTTTTTTGTTTTTTATCGCAGATGCTACTTTTTCACACCACCAAGGCAGAATAAAGTTGTTGTTTTCGATACTGTTTATCTTGGCGAACATTCTATTATAATGTTGATTATTTCCCTTGTTTTATATTATATTAAATTTAAAAGAAAAATTTAAAACCCATCTAAATCGGAATAGAATATAAGCAACTATTGCACGGTTTTTTGTATTTTTGTATTCAGTTAGTAAAGTGTTTTCTAATTTTTATTCTAAAGTTAATTTAATTTACGCGGGAAATAATTTTCCAAAATATAACACGACCTTGATAAAGACTCCTATTTTTGTTGTTGCTAAGATTCTCTAATATTTTACAATTTGATTCGACATAAATTTGGCATTAATAATCTTAAAGCCCTCGAGCTAAAGCTCTCGTCAAATGGATACTAAAATATTCTCGAAATTTAAATACAACAAAAACAGCCGACTATTTATCAAGCTATTGTTATATTAACTATAATAATATTTGTTGTTTTTCTGAATCTATGGTTTGATAAGTAAACTAGGTTTCTAATCAGAATCATTATCATCCTTCTTCACGTACTCGTATCTCATTGCGAGCAAAGAGAAGACAATCGTATCAGGTAACATCACTCCAGCGTACAAGAAGAATGTTTTAGACTAAAACTTTACCATCTAAAATAGATTTACTGTTTCATGAAAAGGCTCGGCAGATTCGGTTATAACTGGGACAAGATTACCAAATGCTGTCGTCAATAACCAGCAGGCTTGCATAACAGACTTCATACTTGTAGGGGCCTGAGAGTATACAAATTCTAAACCGGTGTATTGTGGAATTAACAGTAGAATATGAGCTGCTTTAATTTCTGCGAATTAATGGATTAGTATTACTTAGCTTAAATATTTTTACTACTCACAAATTTTTGATCATTTTTTTCATATCCAACCAAAGTATATACAGCTCCCAATCTCAAATCTGCTATGTAGGAATCTTTATCACCAAATTGAATAGTGTATTTGTCAGGTTTTAAATTCAAATAATCCATATATGAAGAATTAAATTTTTCTGCTTTAACGCCATCGGAGTCCATGAATTTAATATCAACTAATTCGTTTTGGACAGTACTTAACAAAATTCTAATTTTGGGATCACCATCTGTGGATGCATCTACATTTTCTTCCAATTCAGCTTTCTTGTCGTAGACCCAAAATTCTCCAGAAGTGTTTCCACATTCACCATTAGCAACATAATCAATAGGTTTATGCCAAAGTACGTCTGTATGGACGTTGATATAGCTTTCTCCTTTGCCAAGGATTATGTCTTTATCAGTAAGTCTTTTGGGAGAAAGTTTTACTTTATATGGAAGAAAATTGTAAATGCGTAAATGTCCATTCACAGCGTGTGGAAGTATTGGTAACTTTTTTCAATATAAAGACAGATGACTGATAATACGACGAAGGAGAGCAATGCTAGACAGTATCGTCCTACCATTCGTTGTAAAGGAGTTTTCAATATTCCCTATTTGTTTAAAAATGGGTAAATAACGTATTGGAATAGATGAATAAACAATAAAATCAGTAATGACTTGCATTTGATGTGGTAATAATGTAAAACCACCAAGATCGCCATTCACACGACGAGTCATAAAAGTGCAACCCGATGCTTGTTGCTCATACAACGCCCAAAACACTAGAAGTGGAATGAATAAAACTAAAACTTGCATTAGACATTTAACGTCAGAAACCAGTTTAGCTCCATGCTTTTCTAGCCAGTTGTCCTTAAAACCGTTTTATTTGTTTTTTGTGCTTAGAGCATTATGAAAGTGGTTGAAATAGGTAGGTAGTGGTTTATTAAAATAAAAAAAAATAACTTACTCCAATGCACTGGCTCACTTTTACTAACATATTTCCTTCGGTTTTTTGATCTTGTATAATGATTTAACGGCACCAAACACAACTGTCAAATAGCACTAAAGAAATTGGCGAAACGTTATGTTAGACTTATTGATAGAAATCATCATTAAAATACCAAGAAAAAGCAAACTATCATTGCAAATACGTGATAAATTACTGTGGTATCGTTTTTGGAAAATAAAAAAAAATTCGACGAGATACAGATTAAGGATAGCAAAAAAATATGGAATCAATTACATATAAATAGTTACAGTTAGTTTTATTTAGTCCGTATGCCATAGTGCATACGCAGGATTCATTGCTGATAATGTAGCATATTGATTTTGGATAAGGCAGTTTCTGCAAACATAAAATAGTAGTAGTTATTGAAAAGATTTCAGAACTAATGCTTAAACAAGGTATACTTTAACATCTGATTAACGACTGAGTCTTGACAAAGTGGATCCAAACCAATAATACCCAATTGGGTTGCATCCACATACACTTTACTAATTTGTTTTAATTAAATACAGTGCAATTATCCAATAATATTCAAATATGATTGATCAATAATTTTGAAAGAGTCTGATGTCGTTGATTGTACAACAGTTCGTTAACAATTTAAAAATAATTTTATAACGTTCTATCCTTGTCATAACTTTTGAATGGGATATTATGTATGGCGTGTAATTAAGTAGTAAAGATAAATAATATTGTATGGAAATGGTGCATACACTAAATTGACTCATACCGCATTCGCTCACGGCTGGATCGTAGAGCATGAAATTATCACAGGGCGCCAGGGCTTACTTAATGTGATTACTGGGGTCCAGTAATAAACGTAACATTTATGAATCTAACACACTTTACTTTCTAAAATAAATCTGGTATCAATCAATCAATGGGTAGCTTAGTTGGTAAATGAATGAGTGGACGAATGGTGAATGTGTGGGTATGAATGGGTGAGTGTTGATTCCTTACACTTAATGTATTTTCAGTTTTTCTTATTTTAGTTTCTTTACAATTACAATAGTTATGGATGGTGGTATGTTTATGTGTGTATGTGCGAGAGATAAATAAGTGTAAATATCTGGCCTTCACTACTGATAATTCTAATTTCCATTATATACTCATACAAATAAATAGTTCATAACCTCTCCTTGGATTAGCTCCTTTTTTTCCTTTTTTTTTCTAACGCATTAAACCCTAAAATTAGGCATGCTAGTAATTATATGCACAGGCAAGTAATAATGTTTTACCAATTAAATTAATTGGCTTTACGTAAACTTTAAAATTTGGAATTTGGACTGATTGTGACTGATTTTCACATGTGAATGATAATCCTAATATGTAATGATAATTATGTTAAAAATCTATTCAAATAGAATATATCTAAATATCACATACACAGGAAAGATTATCTTATTAAATTATAATTAATAGGTAATTGTAATTTTTTAAAGAAAATTCTAAGCGACTTGAAGTAAAACGAATTCAGTAATGCTAGTCTCTTAAAAATTTCAACGACCGTGTGATAAATACCTGTTTAATGTTAAATATTAACAATAGTGGTCATTGGCTATTTGAAATAAAATTTAGTATAATTATTTTTGGTATGAATTTAAAATTATATGGAATTATAAGCTCTCAGAACTTATTTTCTAATTGGCATCTAATTAAACCGTCAAACTCCACCATTACCTCTATAAAAATTTAATGACACTTCATTCGATTTTTTTACAATTACATTACTTTGCGTAAGAAAAATATTTACTTATTAATGTTTGTTTATAATTTTATTAATTACAAATTACAATTACTTCTAGTTCTGAAAAATATTCGAATCGAATCTGAGAAACTCTAAAACATTCCCAAATATAGCTTTCTCGTGTTAGCAGTGGCACTTCCACCAAACCTTAACCTTAACTAATATTAATCTTGAACTCAAATTTGAATTAACTGAGAAACGGTATTATCCCATAAAGAACCCATGGGCTGATCCATGAAAACATTAAAATTAGAGGTGATATTCCAAAAGTACTGAGAAACATGATACTATATCCCAAAATCCTCTTATGAAATTCACGATGGCTAGACCATGACTCCTAACTTATTTATTCTAACTATTTACATGAAATTACCAAGCTGATACATCCAACTTTATTTGAATTAAGAAATTATGACTATAAAAATGACATATTCTTACCTTAAAAATTATAATAACGTAAAATGGATACGAGCTAGTAGTGTAAGAATTTGTATAATAATTTCAAAATCTTAAAAATTGATTGCAAGTTAATGATGGATGTAGCTGAGAAAGTGTTTCTTTCAGATTCCTACCGAAGTGATATTAAAGTTTGCCACGAGGAGCTATTTTGGAGTTGCAACTTTAGATACTGTATGAAGAAATCCCAGACTCCTCACGGGTAAGAGACTGTACTACACTTAATACAAACAAATTCTTTTTTTAATGTCATTTTGGAGTTTATAGATAAGAGGTGAAATCTTTTTAATTACTAGGTAGCGGATGAATTTAGGAGCTAATTTTGCAGAATACTAATTTTCTGCGTTTGATTGACTATAGTTTTTCTTCCAGACAGTGTCATCTTCATCAAATTATAGTTTTCGGCCACGTAAATTATAGGAATGCGAATTTATATTATAGGCTTTCAGTAGTCTATTTTCATATCGTCATACAACTCATACAAATTTATGTAACTGGTCAACATATTGCTCCCTGCTATTAATTATGAAATTTGCATTAAAATTATTTCCATAATAATCTCCCGAAACCGGAATATATCTGCCTAAATTTATAAATGCTGGGGCAAAATGTGTTACTTCGTGTACTGCAGTACGTATTGCTTGTGAGACTATGAATTTCAACACCCATTTTCTTTGGTTGTCTTTAATATATGATTTTAATGCAGTTTTAATTACCCTATTTACCCTCTCTGTAGGATTTACTTGAGGATGATATAGAGCGTTATACCTATATTTTTGGACCCTGTATCTTTCAGTTAACGTATTAAATGGCTTTACCTTAAATTGTACTCCATTATCACAAATAGTAATTTGTGGAACATCGAACACAAGAAAAACACGATTTTTTACTAATTCAGAAATTTTTGATGCTGATGCTTATCGTAAAGGGAACATAAGATATATTTGGAAAAACAATCAGATATAACCAAGAGATATTGATTTCCTTTAAGACTTTTGGGTAAAGGTCCCATAATGTCAATAGAAATGACCTGGAAAGGAACTGAAACGTTTTTGTAATTACCCATTAAACCAGCAGGAGCAGTGTTTGGTGGCTTATACCCTAAGCATATTGTACACCTTTTTACATATTTAGCGATATCTCCTTTCATGCAGGGCCAATAATATAATTGAGAAATTCTCTTAAAGGTTTTGAATATCCCTAGATGAGCAGCTAGAGAATCGTCGTGATTTTCTTTTAAAAGTTCTCTCGTTTATTTAATGGGACAACTATTTTCCATGTATAGCTATCGTTTGCATTCGAGGTTATTGATTTATTCAACTTTAGAAGTTTAATATCTTCTATCCTCCACAAGGATAATTTTTGGGTCTGATTTAACTTTTTCAATCACAGAATTATACCACTCATCATTGTCGGCAGCGGAACATGTCACTAAATTAATTTGATTATCAATATCGCGCGACAAAACATCCGGGACAACGTTTAATTTGCCTTTTCTATGTTCTAAATCAAAATCAAATTGTGACAGTTTGACTGACCAACGGGCCAACCTGCCAGTGGGATCTTTCAATTTATTAAGCCACAGTAACGAATAATGATCCGTAACGACTTTAAAATGAGTCCCGTCTACATAAGCACGAAATTTTTCAATGGAAAATATAACAGCTAAGCATTCTTGTTCTGTACAAGTGTAATTTCGTTCGGTTGTGGTTAATGACCTTTTCTGATCCGTCAATGGTTTGTGTGAGTACACCACCTAATCCACGATCAGAACTCTCACACTCAATTTCAAACCGTTTGGTGAAACCTGGAGGTGTTAAAATAGGGGATGACCCTAACAGCTTTTTTATTTTATCAAACGATTTTTTAGCATCGCAGTTCCATATGGTCGATACCTTGTCCTTTATTTCGACCCTTCAATAAATCATTTAGGGGCGTTACAACATCGGAAAAATTCTTAATAAATCTACGGTACCTAAAATATCTAAAAACCTTTTAAGTTGAGTAGTAGTGATAGGTCGGATGAAACGTTGAATTGCAGATGTCTTGTCTGGATCAGTGCGGAGACCATATTGATCCACTACATACCCCAGATATTTGAAGCTAGATTTACAAAACTGACATTAGTCAAAACGGACTGTAAGATCAGCATCTAGTAAAACCTGTTTACACTTCTTCTAGTAAATTTAAATGAACATCTGGATCGGAACTGATTAACAATAAGTCATCTAAATAAGTGAAAACATGTCCTGCATATTTAGGACCATATAATTTATCCATTAAGCGTTGTTGGGCTAAGGCTGCATGTTTTAAACCAAATGGCATAACTTTAAAGTGGAATAAGCCTCGTCCTATAACTGGAAATGCCGTGTATCCACGAGATCGCTTCGATAAAGAAATTTGCCAGAACGCATTACGTAAGTCAACTGACGAAATGTATTTTGATTTGTTTAAACCATAAGTTCCCAACCTTTTATGGACTACCCTCGTTACAAGAAAAAAAAATTCCAACGCCCCCTTTTACATAATAGTTCATTATGCCAATTTTATATTATCTATTAATAATCACAATTTAAAAATTAATTCTTCTCTCGATTCGCGCTCCTCGTGGTCGTGATTATTAATTAATTAAGAATACAAAAACATGTTATAATAAAAACATTTAATTCAGACAAAGACCATACAAATACACAAAGCTGGAGCACCCCGCACTGGGGCACTGGACAAAGGCAAAGACAAGACGATTAATCAAAATTAGTAAAAAAAAATACAATAAAAAAAAACAAAATTCAATAAGAAACATAAATTTTAATGAGAAGGTTGCGGCTGGTGGAGTTTTAACAATTTGTTAATGTCGGGTTTCAATTTAGTTAACATCAGTCGCAAATCACCACGCTCAGTGATCTGCAGTCTATTCCATTTCTTAAATAGTAAATTAGCTACTACACTGAACCCACGCTCAGCCAAATATGATGAAGGAAACGCAATTAAAAATTTATGTAATATTTCCCACAATCCAGGGTGGCGAGCGGATATTGATTTTTGGAGCCAGAACTCTTGGTATCGATTTCTGAATTTTACTTTTAATTCTTCATTAGTTGTGAGTTCTTCTAAATTTGATGATTCTGCTGTATCTGCATTTGCGAAAGGGTCTAAAACCCAGCTTGGCATATTCATATTTAAAATATCCCGGAATCGCTCTATACAATCAGCATGAAGAGCGTCCAGGTGTTGGAAGTAAGTAAGTAAATCTTCCTGTTTTACCGATAATGCTGATAATGTCGTAAAGTGACTGTATTCACCTCTTCCTAGATTTCGTTTGAATAGAAGAAGTATTTCCACAAAAGCAGCTATGACGTTTTTTATTTTTATTAAATTCAACTCATCACCTTGCAATTGTAAATTAGCGTCATTAAATATTTTAAAAAGGTCTGTCAAATAAGCGATGTCATTTTTGGACGCAATCAAGCTTCCGCGCAGTTTTCAAGGAAGTCCCGTACTGAGTCAAATAGATTAAAAAATCGATTCAGACAAACACCTGTCGAAAGCCATCGTGCTTCTGTGTGCAGAAGCAAGCGATTATAGTTTTCATCATTTTCACTACAAAGTTCCCCAAATAATCGTATGCAGACGTTCATTAAGATTTTTTGAAAACCAAGTGCTGACGATGAATAACACAATATACAGCGAGTACATTTGGTACTGCTTGTTTTAAATGCGTCATGAAACTCTTATGACGCCTCGTTATTGCTGGAGCACCATCTGTAACAACTGATAAAATATTTCGAATAGGAATTTCTTTCTCTTAAAAAAAACGTGCATGGTATTAAATATGGATTCTCCTTCTGTATCGGTTTCCAAATTTTTTTGCAAATAATAACTCTTGACAAATTTTTTCTTCTTTTATGAATCGGACGTAAGCCAAGAGTACTGCTTCGTTATTTGGTAAAGTTAATTCATCGAGTTGAATGGAAAATTTGGAAGTTTTTAAGTAATCACATAATGATAGTTCCACGCCTTCAGCCATTTCATCTATTCTTCTTTGCACTGTATTATTTATTACTCAAAGGAATTTTTTTATGATATCTGATGGCGTCTTATGATGAAGAATAGTTTCGATTACTTTTTGACTGCCGGTATAATTAATTCCTCACGAATTGTGTGTGGTTTTCCCACCTTTGCGATTAATAATGAAATACTACATGAAGCTCGTAGTGCATCATCTTGAAAATAGGATAAACCTTTGTTCTTTTTATCAGCATGTATTTTATTCAAATGCTCTTGGAGCGTAGAAGGCTTCATGGCTTCATTTGAAAAAACTGTTTGGAAAATTAAACGCATAGGTAAGAATTGGTTTGTTGGAGATTGCGTAAATCCATATTTTAAATACTCAATATTGTACTGCCGACATTTCTTCTTAGATGCAGACATTTTCGAATTCACAATTTGTTATGATTTCAATACATTAACTTTTCAACCGGTTTATAAAACTAATGGCTATAATGACTTTTTTACTTTATCAGTCACGCACGAGTATGGATCACTGACGAAGCGCACAAAAACAATAAGATATTAGAAGAGCTATCCCTGCCTTTTAAAGAGTTGATTTCGAGAACGCAACAACTTGTATGTCTTTGTTTGTTTGCGGTGCCCCGGTGCACTTGCTCTGCAAACAGGTTATTCAAGTTCCCGTATTTTTGTCGAAACATGCTTGATTGCGCAAATCACGTCTTTGCTTACCAACTTGCATAGACTTGTTACCGTCAGTCCTAAACCTAATCAATTAGTTTATACTTAATGCTTATTTAAATGTTTTAATGTTTACCTTTCCACCATAATAATAAGATAAACATTTTAGACGGCTAGATAAAAGGTTTTGCATGAAAATATAGGTATGTATTTTCAAAGCATTTTATTATATTAACCTTTAAGTTTAAGTGCTAGCATGCCGCCTACTAGGCGACAGACAATCTTTAAACTTCTATACCGTATTTAATAATCTTTTTAACAATTTATCCGCCTGTGTATTCCTCAATTACATATTTATGACTATGGAAAACCTGCTATGAGCAATATACATTGTGAAGTTTTTTACTAATAAATACAAAAAGACAACGGTGCGCAGTGTGGCACTTGAGAGGTGCCTTGCGAGCAGTTACATTGGTAGAATTTCTCGTAATAAAAATAATGATAATAATAAATAAATCCGCGTGTGTTTACATATTGTCAATAGTACAATATAAAGAAGTAGGTACAGTTACCAGAAAACGCTGTTATTTATTCCCAAGATTGAGAAATCGATATTCAAAACAAATTTGTACAATTTGCAACAAAAATATTTGTACAGAACACAGTAAACTTATATGCAATGAACGTTATGCATAATCTTATGTACAACTCTTGTAATTTTACATAGTTTATATCATATTTCTGTACTTAATGTATTATATTATTTATATACATGATATATTATCAATACATTTATAATCTTTGTTCAAACTTATATTCTAATATACATTTTAAATAGTTAATAAACTCTTTGAACATGTTTAGCTTGTTTTACTTTTCTTAGACATGATTAGAAAACAACAATTTATTGTTTTGAATTCAGTGCTTTTTAAGTATGCTTGTAAAAAAAATGAAAACAGCTATAAATCGCATTGGTGCCTAGAAAGCGCCATGCGAGCAGTTATGTATGTAAAGTTGACGCGAGTACTTAAAGGTTAAATTTCTGATTAGGTAGGTACGCCGCGACCGTCCCCTTGACTGTCATAACACCCCCATTTGCCTTTGGACCCGCTACCGCTCCCACTAAAAGCTCCAGCGCCCACTAGGGAGCAGTACCGCCCCGTTGGGAACCTATAGTTTAAACTAGCTAGTATTTGACGTACTAAAGGTAATGGATAACTATCCGATTTGGTAACTGCATTAAGGCGTCGACCATCGAAACATGCACGATATTCGGATTGGATTTTTTAACTAACAGCATATGCGATGGTTTAATTATATTAAGTTCGATCATTTTATCTATTTCATTATTTAAATGTGCTTGCATTGCAGGAGATAATTGATATTGCCGTTGTTTGAAGGGTTTCGAGTCAACTAATTGAATGTCAAATTCAGAAACATGCGTTTTCCGAGAGGTTTATTACTTAAATCTAGAAATTTTTGTTGGATTAGATGCAATCTTTGATTGCAAAGGTAATTGACAACACTAATATATATATATATATATATATATATATATATATATATATATATATATATATATATATTCTCTAACATCATTTGAATTTACCCGTATATGTAATCTTACCCTACCTGTTATTTTTTAATAAGCGCCGTCTGTAGTAGTAGCAGTTCCTGTCGAATTTTCAATTTTAATATAAAGTTTATTTAAAACACTTAACCCACAATGGGTTATGAGGAAAGGGGTAAAATTGGGGATAAGTACCTTTACAAATTTTTACTTTTTATATTTTTAGTTTTAATACGTAATTAGTAATATAATTGTGAGTATTTTTTATCCCTATAATTTTTCTGTACAGCAAATGGTTTACAATATATTACCAAAAACCGTCACTTTAATAAACAGGTTTTTCCTAAATATCTCCAGATCTACTTAACATATTCAAAAGTGAAAATACCATTAGACAGGAAATAAAATTTCTCGAAAAAGTGTTTTTGCAATTTTTTCAAACATTTTCTCATTTTCGAAATATTTCCAAAAATATAAATTAAAAACGCTTATTATTTAAGTATGATACACTTTAAAACAGTTCTGTTTTTTTTTAATACACAAGTGTACTTTACATTTAGAACAATACAACAATTGGGAAATTTACATGTTGTTTGAATAGGTTGGTTTATCATCAAATTCAGGCAGATGTTCAACACCATCAAGCCGTACTTCAGTTAGTAGGGCTGTTCCTGATCGAACCTTTTTTAGTACAGGGGCCATGGGATGTGTTGAAGAAATTTTGACCTGGATTCACAGCTAACAGTTGACGCCCTCCACAATAATGCAGACATTTTTATGTTACTGGTTCGTCTTCCCGTTTCTTTGTTTGCTGCTTCCCACCCATGATCAAACTTTCTGCTACATACAGATGAAAATGAAGTAAATCAAATATTTCCAGTTTATGAACTTTTAGTTGCTGAGCCAGGCATTGGAGCAGGCTAAATCAATAGTATGTTTGAATATGCGTAATGGCAATTTGTGGACCTAATAAACGTTCGATGTATTGTTATTAGTAAATCTAGCTTATCTACCCCTCCCATATTGGCGTTGTATGCTTGAATGCACTCTGAACGTGCGACTTCAAACTATTTTTTATTCGCTTTATCCCATCGTCGGTAAATGTTGTGGGAGCCAACCGTCTGAAAGTTAGACCCCATACTGACAATTTTGTTGTCATACCAGCGGGGTATTAGTGCTTGCCCATCGTCACTGATGTTCTTCAGAATAGCCTCATCCTTTTTTTAACTCGCTCTCTGTTGAAAAGGGGAGTTTTCCAAACCTCTCCACTCTTACTGCGTCAGTGGCATATACATGTCGGTTATGGAGCCACTATAATAACAGGTAATTTGAAAAATAATTATCAAATTACAGTTAATGATTACGTTCTTGTACTCTTTCTCTCAACTTTACTACCACCGCTGCACACTGCCCGAACATATTTTTGTGAAGGGCATCTAAATCGGCTGTTAAATCTTGGTATAAAATGAAGTCGTATAAAATACGATTTGAGCCGCGTATTGCACATAACTTTATGCCCCAAGGACATGGTTTGCATTTCACATATTATTTCACATTGAGCTGTCCCTTGAATGGAATGATCTGTTCATCTACACATAGATTTGTTTCTAACCGCGATTCCAAACACATCATCTACCTTATGCAGTCATACAGAGGTCTAACTTTTCAAAACCGGTCTTTACCTGTTGCGGGCTGACTTACATTCATAAAGTGGACATGTGTTCTCAGCTTAAAAAATCTATTAAAGTTCATATTATCTCGAATGATTGGTACACAACTTTGAATTCCAATACAATCGAATACGGGGGTGGTGCAAGTTACCCATCGTTATGTATTTTCCCACAAAGGTTTTCAACCCTTCAGGAGTCGTCGCTTCAAATATGGTGCTGAAGTGCCCATTTCAAAAGCGGTAGCTTCTGGTCCGTTGGTAGCTTTCTCTTCAACTATATCTAAAAAATAACAAATAAACTTGCTGTTGAAGTACAAAAATTAACTACTACAACCTTCTGGGGCATCAATACCTTCATCCTCCCAACCGATGACTGCATAGTCGTCGCTGAGGCACTATTAATTCAAATAATTCCCGTTCAGATAGGGGACGTTTGTTGTCCATTTTTCTATGATAAAACACAGAAAGTGTTAATAATAATAATAGTTCTAACTAGAAAAGAAAGGTTATAATTCTAATAATATTTACGTCACAGTGTAGCACAAAGTTCAAACGTGTAGAAAAGTAAACCTACACACAAAAAGTCTATAAAATTAATGTTTATACATGCACAATACTTTAATAAATCACAAAAAAAAATATATAAACGCTCAAAAACGGTTGGAAAGATCAATAAACAAATCAATCTTCAAATTGTTTGTGATCCCGCTTTTGGCTGGTGGAATCGACAATTTTAGATATTATAATTGTGCTACTAGCTTATAGATGGACTTTAAATTTGATTCAATGGTACAGGTTAGGGGTTGTTGTTGTATTTCATACAGCGTGATATATGAAGCAGTTTCCTTAAAAAAAATAAAACTCCTATGTACTACATGTAGTACGCGGTGACCGAAACCATCGCTCTTACAGGTATATCTTCAACCCACGCAGTTAAATACGGTCTGTTATCATAATCGTTATATTCAAAAACGGGCGAAACAGTAAAGATTGAGAAGGAGGTTAATTAATGTTGTGAATTTGCCGTTTACCATCACAACCGTTATAAGAAAGATCCGCTTCTAGCACGCGCATATTAAGAGGTGGATCATTAAATCTCTCTGCTTGATATTCCGCCGTTGTTAAGCGTTTGATATCAAATATGTGTAGAAGTGCTAATTGTTTTTGAAAACTGGGTCTTAAGTTCCTTCTAATGTGTTCTATCTTTAACTTTTCAGGAGGGCAAAGTGGTAAACGATTGAAAAGACCTTCCATAATTGAAATAAATATAACTACCTGTTCGTTTAATCCTTGAGTTCTATTCCCTATTTCGTCCCATAACGAATTTAAATAATCGTGAGGCAAAAAATCTTTTTAAGTTGTAAAATAAGTTCATCCCAATTGTGCATAGAATTTATGTTAGTATGATACCAAATACGAGACCGATGTGAAGTTAGCCCCATAATTTTCGAAATCCTCCCTTTTTTCAATTGTAATCGTTTGTTAGTCATTCGTCGGCGTTTGTTAGCTATTTTTTAACGTTTGTTGGTTTGGTATATTTATAATAATCATGATTATAATTTAGGCGTGAAGTTAGCTCCCCAACTTTCGAAATTTTCCCTTTTTTCAATTGTAATAGTTTGTTGGCCGTTTGTCCGTGTTTGTTGGCTATCTCTGAACGTTTGTCGGTTTTTTATAATTTATAATGATCACGATTATAATTTAGGCGTGAAGTTAGCCCCCCAACTTTCGAAATTTTCCTTTTTTGTCAATTGTAATCGTTTGTTGGCCGTTTGTCGGTATTTGTTGGCTATTTTTGAACGTTTGTCGGTTTTTCATATTTATAATAATCACGATTATAAATTAGGCGTGAAGTGGTAGGTGTTCACCTAAACGCGAAATAAATGGTTTGAAAGCATAATTTGGTTAGTGATGTTAATCATATCGAAATTAATACAACTATATACATACTTATACGTATGTTATAGTGAAAGAGGATATGGGGGTAAATGTGCACATTTACCGGCCAATATACACCCTTATCTAGCGCATAGGTAGAAACGAGCATGACTAATCTTCACATTCACTGTATTGCAAACAATTAAATTGAATGTATATTTAAGTGAATTTATTCGAAACAAGAATAGTAATTCGGTGTAGTGTGTATGGGTGATGTGCAATATAACAATATTCCAATAGAGCATATCATAACCTAAAAATGTATCGATTTAATTAGATGCTGATATTTAGTGCTTACCTACCGAAATCTTTCATTTAAGAATTCAATAGAGTTGTGGAAAATCTAACGTACAAGGCAAACCCTCAAACCCTCTTCCAATTCAACAAATATATGTTAATTGTAGGTTACATAACATGTATTTCTACAACTACAAGACCTTTTCGAACATTTTATATTCTTAATAGGTGTCATAATAGAGTCTTCTAAATTCCCAAAACCGCGTTCAATATTTATTTATTACCATAAAGTTAACATCTATAACCTTTACACTGCGACATGTGACATATGAGAACCATAACACAATGGAACTATAAATTATATATGCCAAATTAAGTATTAAATCTAATTTTGAATTTTATAAAATAATTAATGAAATTGAAGATAAAATTTTTAAAAAACTTTTTGGACTCGTAAAAAGCTAAAAAGGAGAACTATTTCCACTGCTACCACGACATTAAGACTAGAATACTGAAGGCACCTAGTAAAAATTTGTAATTAATTAAAATTTGTTGAAAAGAAGTCTGGGTCGTTAAAATATAACAAGATAAGCCAACAACGCGCTTGGCTACGTTAGAAAAAGAAGTCAAGCGCGTTGTTTTTGGTTTATCTTGGTTATATTTTAACGATCCAGACTTCCCCGTCAGGGATGTGTTTCGATTTTCTTTATTAGATATATTATGTTTAATCTTTTCAACAAATTTAAATTAATTACAAATTTTTTTCCCATGAAGTTCTTAATTTTATTAAAACTTCTAAATTTAACCTTTTAACTTTCTCTCAGTTTTTGCAATTTTTAAAGATTTTTCAACTGATCCACGATGTTTAATTTTCCGTTTATAGAACTTATCTACGATTTTAGAATATGTTAATGATGCGTTAACCTAACTTATTTACAACGAGACTTAGGTCAGTTCCAGTAGAGATAGCCAGATTTTCCTTTCAGTGCCTTCAGCCCTGGTGGTGGTAGTGGAGACCACATACTGGAGCCAATTTTAACTCTTCTTACTATTATCACAGTCATACTTGATTCTCTTAGTTTTACTTCAAGAGTACTATTGACCTTTTACTTAGGTGTCTTCAGCATTCTAGTCTTAGTGCCGTGGTGGCAGTGGAGGCTACACATAGTTCTCCTTTTTACCTATTCTACGTTTCCAAAAAAAATTTATCTTCAATTTCATTAATTATTTTTTAAAATTCAGAATTAAATTTAATTGTGTTATGTTTCCCATAGCATTATACTCTGATACTGATGATGAGAATTTTTTGTCGAAACTTGTCGCAGTGTAAAGATTATAGATGTTAACTTTAAGCTAATAAATAAATATTTGATGGGGAAGGCTTTGAGTATTTAATCCACAGAGCTATTTACTTAACCCCATCTTATAACTATGGACGAAATTACCTACAGTTGTGTGATTTACACGTAGATTATGTACATTGAATGTTTCCATTCGACACAAATTATTTGACCATTCGCGAACTTCAACAGCACTAGGAAAATAGTGCATAATTTTTTTCCAACAGTTGCCAGCACTATCAAAAGCGTCAATTTTTGATGACTTAATTTTGTCATCAACTTGCATCGCTACTATTTCAGGATATATTTTTACTTTCTTGCTAAACAAGAAAGTATTGCGGTCGGAAAAAAATCTAAAAAAATAAGGTACGTTATTTTGATGTTTTACGACTTCCTGAACCTGAAAAAATAAATTTTAGAAAATTGTTCAAAATGTCTGTCTGTGTGTGTGTCTGTGGTCACTCGCCAGCCGAAACTCTACGGACGATTTTGATAAAATTTGAAATGAAGGCCTACGAGACAACTTTGTCGACAAAACAAGCTTTTAAACGCAATAGGTATACAGAGAGTGAAAATAAGGTTGTTACTTTGGGGGCAAATTTTCGAATTTTAACATAGAAGATTGAAATTCAGGTTATCAGTAACTCGCATGAAATACAATTTTTTGCAATTTTTGAAAACTTTCAAAATTGAATATGGCCGCAGTTACAGTCACATATACATTTTTTTTTGAAGAAATTTAGAGATTTCTTTACGTAATAAATTTTGATATAAATTTGCTTATATTTAAGGGATCAAACTTAAGGAATTATTTGAAATTGATTTATTCAAAAATCTCTACGACCATTTTTTTTGTTTTTTTAATATTTTGTAGGCAACCAGCCACTCTTATGATTGCAACTAACTTGCTTCTTCTAAAGCTACTAGTATAGAAGATATGAACTTTCAAATATCTAATATTGATATTGTTATAACTTTCTAACTATTTTTGTTACAACTTGGGATTTTGAAAAGAAACTTTGTTCATTTGCGCTAATGAAATGATATTATTGTGATGAAAACACTACTTCCGGTTTTTCCGGAAATGGAAAGCATTGCTCGTATTGCTGGTATAACATACACATACTTTTACTTTGTTTGAAAGGGAGCGAAATTTGCTTTAAAATGATATGAAACAGTCCGTAGTTACCTTGAAAGATAAGCGAGTTATCTGTTTTTAACTTTCAACCTACATGTACATACAGGGTTAGGAAAAAGCACCGGAACGCTTAAATATCTACAAAATCGCTAAAGTTATGATTACAAAATTCAGCATCTGGGGATTTCGGGGCGTGCAGGATTGGAAAATGGTATCGGCACTGTTGCCAGATTTCCTAATTTTGCGCTACACGTAGTCATTTTGTTTTCTTAAATAGAATGCCCTGTTTATTTTTATTGCAATCAATTGGGCGTCTCAAACTTATTAAGATCTCAAATTTTCTAAACTTTATCTCTACTAGTCGCCGAGATAAGACAACACCGCGTTTTCAGTAACAAGTACCGAAACGCTTAAATATCTGCAAAACCGCTAAAGCTATGATTACGAAATTCGGCATTTGGGGGTTCCTAGGCATGCGGAATTGGAAAATGATATCGGCACTGTTACTGTTGCCAGATTACCCAGTCTTGCCCTACACATAGTCTTTTTGTTATCTTAAATGGAATGTCCCATTTATTTTTATTAAAATAAATTACTTGAGTTATGAAGGTTATTTTTTATTTGTGATTGGCCACTTTATCTTGCACTTTAACTAATAACAATAACGCTAAGATAAGACGGAGAGTAAAAGCCAATGGACTAAAACAACAATAACTTAATTAATTAACAATAGAATTAATAATTAACCACACTAACTTTTAATTAAATGCTCAAAGTGAGCTCCATTATTTGCCAGACAGTACCCAAGTCGATCATGAAATTCTCGCAATGTGTTGCTCAACATATCCGGTGTTATAAGTACACTTTCGATGCGGATTCTTTCGCAGAGCTCGTTAAAATTTTCTGGACGATTTCCGTAGACACGGTCAAATGCCCTACAAGAAGAAGTCCAGTGGAGTCATATCAGGGGATCGAGGTGGCCATTCTAATGCTCCACGTCTTCCAATCAGCCTTCCTGACAATTGGTTGTTTAGAAATTGCATGGCTTCTCTTGAATAATGGGGCGGAGCACCATCATATTGGTACCAGATTTCACTTATATTTCTATTTTGTTGATGGCAGGAACTATACTTTCTCTAAGGAGCTCCAAATACTTTCGCCCTGTTAATGTACCTTCTATGAAAAAAGGTCCGATAATACTGTTTCCCAATATTCCCGCCCAGACGTTAACTTTCTCAGAATATTGGGTACGAAGTTCTTCCAACCAATGGGGGTTATCTCTAGACCAAATTGGGCAATTGTGCCTATTAACGGCTTTAATTTATTTTCCTTCAAAATAGTCCTTACAGATTATTGACAGATTTCGGTATTTATAGCTAACTGGTTGGTGCTTACTTTTGGATTTTCCTCTATTCGTAATAAAACGTTTAATTTATTTTTATCACTTGTAGTAGTTCTTGGGCGTCCGGCTTTAGGTAAACATTTTATGGACCCTGTTTCCTCGTAACGTCGACAAGTTCTGTGTACGGTAGACTTTTTAATGGGTTGATTAGGATAACGATCATTAAATAAGTTGCAGACTTCTTGATATGTCCTTGTTTTATTTCCATATTCACGAAAAATCAAAACGTCAATACGTTGGGTTTCTGATAGAACAAAAGCCATAATTAAATTATAATTTTGTAATCGATGCTATATTCAGCGGCTTAACCGACAATCATGTGTTTAATTTGCCATTGTTGTAACATGGCGACGGCTAGAGTGTTGAAAACAATTGAAGCAGTGCTTACTTATTCCTAGGGTATTCATGTTTTCGGGCATCTCCGATAAATTTAATGCATGCTCATTCTAAAATAAGTAACTATCCCATAATATTTCTCACTAGTATCTAATAGTATAAACAGAATTTTGAGAATTTGGGATCTTCCATTCAAGATAACAAAAAGACTAAGTATTGAGATCTTAATAAGTTTGAGACGCCCAATTGATTGCAATAAAAATAAATAGAGCATTTTATTTAAGAAAACAAAATGACTACGTGTAGCGCAAAACTGGGAAATCTGGCTACAGTGCCGATATCATTTTCTAATCCCGCATGCCTAGGAACCCCCAAATGTCGTATTTTGTAAGCGTAACTTTAGCGGTTTTGCAGATATTCAAGTGTTCCAGTACTTTTTACTGAAAATACGGTGTCGTCATATCTCAGCAAATAGTAGATCTAAAAGTTTGAAAATTTGAGATCTTACTAAGTTTGACTGCAATAAAAATAAATAGGGCATTCTATTTAAGATAACAAACCGACTACGTGTATCGCAAAACTGGGAAATCTGGCAACAGTACCGATATCATTTTCCAATTCCGGGCGCCTCGAAACACCCAAATGCCGAATTTTGTAATCGTAACTTTCGCGATTTTGTAGATATTTAAGGTTCCGGTACTTTTTCCTAACCCTGTATGTAGATATAGGAGGTTATGCCAGCGACTTTTTTTTCACTATCGCTAAATCGACTTATTAACTCATTTTACAACTTTTGACCAAGTTTCGTCAATATCGGCCATGATGTCTAGATGTCTCGGTGAGGGGGAAGGGGTTTATTGTGATCAGTTTTTGGTTTTCATTAAATATTTCAAAGATATAAAATTTTTTTAGCATTTTGCAAGAAAGTCCTGTAATGAACTAGCATTCACCTAGTTCTTAATAGGGCAGTTCGTTTTTGTAAATGATTTAAAATTTCAGAGAACGATTGAAAATATTTACTCGTGTTCTTCTTAGGTATGTATTTATATATGAGGTGTAATTTTATTCACTAACACATGTTTGTGTTGCTACTAAAAAGTGTTTGAAAATGTCGTTACCCACATGAATGCATCTTGCATTCAGTATTGTATTAATTCACGTAATTTCATGTTAATGTGTAAGGTGTCATAGGTGCAAACTATTACAATCAAAAAACTGAAAATTTTGAAAGATGGGAATTCACTTCATCCTTGAATTATCACCGTTAATTATCATAAACATTAAAAACCGACAAACGTTAAAAAAGAGGCAACAAACACCGACAAACGACCAACAAACGATTGCAATTGAAAAAAACGTAAAATTTCAACAGTTGGGGGGCGAACAATTTCACGCCTAAATTATAATCGTGATTATTATAAATATGAAAAACCGACAAACGTTCAAAAATAGCCAATAAACACCGACAAACGACCAACAAACGATTGCAATTGAAAAAAGGGAAAATTTTGAAAGTTGGGGAGCTAACTTCACACCTAAATTATAATCGTGATTATTATAAATACGAAAAACCGAGAAACGTCCAAAAAGAGCCAACAAACACCGACAAACGACCAACAAACGATTGCAATTGAAAAAAGGGAAAATGTCCAAAGTTGGGAGGCTAACTTCATACCGGTAAATAAGAGAGTCTTCAGTAAACTATTCTACAGTGGATTTGTATAATTGATTTTTTGATATATTACGAGCGGCGCTTACTTCTGTAATTTTGTTTAAAAACTGGCCAAGATTTTCGCCTTTTCCGTTAAAGGTTATTTTCCAGGAAGAAATGCAATGTCTAGCAAAAGGATAATTATAAGTATCCATTTGAATTTGTGGTTGTAATGGAGAATTATTACTAGGTTGTTCACTTAAAAGTGGTGCAGCTCTTGAATGGTTAGGCTCAACATCTATTAAAAATGGCAATAACGAAATATTATTAATTGAGATTGATGTAAAACGGAATGTTCTTCGCTTCTAATGAAATAAAATTATTTGTACTGCGAACGTTCCTTTCAATGCTGCGCAATTAAAACTTATTTAATATTTAATAATGAACAACCAAACAAACTCGATAAAATCTTGTAAGGGCTGCATTTTTGATGGACAATGATCAATAATGTAGTTTAATGACGTTTGTTAAATTCATATCAAAAATCAAGGGATACGAATGAATGTGACCATTAAAAATAAATTTCCGTAATTCTGTCTAGGCGGAGTTGCTAATTTAAAGCAATTGGGTATAAATGAGCTAAAACTCCGTAATTCATTAATTTAGCTTAATTTACGTTTATGCGGATAAAACTAATCACACAATATGTATTGCTATATAGGAGTAGAAACTACAGGGTGTCCACAAACTCTTTTCACAAAAGAAAACTGCAGATTCTAGAGCTGATTTTATGTCGATTTAACGTAAATTACCTTAACACAAAAATATTTGCTAAGAGAGCTGGAGCTCTTGGAAGATGGCGCCCTAACGTCGGTTTAATTCAAATATCTTCAAAATGGTTTCCCTTTAAATGATACCGTTCTGTACATTTATTCAGTGGAATATGACTATTCGTTAGGATAAGTTTTTTGTTTTTCAAAATTTCGCAATTTTATCATAAAATCAAACAAAATTCGATTCTTTCATAAAAGAATGATAATCATACTTTTATGAAATTAAGTAACGAATTCATTTACAATTATGAAAGATGGCTATGGAAAATAAACAAAATAACAATGACGTGAACGTCAAACTGCTTTCTTGTCATAAATTAATTTTACTTTAGAAAGTAAGAAATAGGCACGGGTAAAAAATAATGGTTTTTAATACAAAAAAAAATGTTGCTGACTCAATTAATAATAAAAAAAATTCAAAATGACAACTGAAAGCATGAAGCACAAAACTGAATCTACAACCATCCGTTTCTATGCAAAAATTTATTCATTTATGTAAAGATTGCCGAATTTTTGCAAAAATTCCCCTATTGTTCCTAAATTCGTCGCAGGCATCCTGAATTCTTCTTCAAAGCTGATCGCGTGTTTCTATTGGTTGGGAATAAACCATTGATTTTAAATATCCCCAAACACAAAAATCGCAAGGATTTAAATCTGGAGACCTTGCTGGCCAAGCAACCGGACCGCCTCTTCCGATCTATCGCTATCGGTAATTGTTATCTAAAAATTCTACAGGTCCAAGCAAATTATCACCAAGAACGCCTACCCATACACTAATGCTAGACCTTTTCTGATGTTTACTTTCCCTTATCGCATGAAGGTTTTCCTCAACATAGGAGTAATAGTGTGCATTGTGCATATTAGAAATTCCATCTTTTGTAAAAGCGGTTTCATCACAAAACAAAATATTAGAAAAAAAAACTTGGTCTTGGTTCTCTTTATTTTACATCCAATTGGTAAAATCAACACGAGCAGGAAAATCACTTGCTTGCAAGGCTTGGACTTTTTTGAAATGAAAAGGATACAAGCCTTCCTTATGTAGCATGTTCCACACAGAAGATTTTGACACATTGGGATACGTTGCAGCCAACCTTCTTACGCTTATTTCGGGATTGTACTCAATTTCCATTAAAGTATCATCCTGATATTCTTCCATTACATCAGCATCTCTTCCCGTTTCATTTTTTTTAGGAATTACCGATCCTGTTTCTCTAATTCTTTGATGAAGAAGCATAAATGATTTAGGAGCAGGATGTCTTCCACCTGGAAATTTATCTGCATATCTACGTGCTGCTGCCCGAGCGTTGCATTGCATTTCACCGTACACTAAATGCATATCGGCATATTCTTCGTTACTAAACGAAACCATTCTACCAATATTCAACTTTTTGTGTTTAGGGTAATGTAACTAAACAATAAAAAATCTTTCACTTAAAACTTATTTGACACTTTAACCTCAACTAGTACCTATCTGTAACACTAGTTATTTAGTCCAGTCATTTTAGGTTTTATCTGCGGAAAAATTCCTAGTAAGCTGAATTTTTGTATACACCTTTATTACGGCATTGTAATAAAGATGTGAAAAATCGACATTGATATCGTGTCGGCTAAAAAAGTTATAAAGGTCAAAAAGTCTCGAATATCTCGCGACCTATTGCTCGGAGGTCAATAGAGGTCATTATAAAAATTGTTTGTTATCTACAAAAAATGCCTCTTAGAATATCTGTAAAATTAACCGTTTTCGGAGTAGAGCGCTGAGAAAGCGACTACATTATGACGATGCACTCGTTTCCTCACCACCTTCGAGGTAGAATGCAAGGCGCATTTTTTTTACATGGTTTCCCCCGTAGGCATAATCCATGATATGTAATAAGAGGTTTTTTTTATTTAAGAGGGAATAATTTTTTATTTGAATACTGAAAAATACAGAAAAAATAAACTTTAGTTTTTTGTCATCCATTGTCGATATCTTCATTTTCTATATCATTAACAGTTGCTGACAAAACGTCGAGTGGACTTATTTCTATATTTAAATCGACATCTTCATCATTTTCATCATTGGCATGACTGTCCACGGCAATGTCCACAAACTTTTGAACATCTTAATCCAATTTGTTTGCATCCACATTTGCCGCCACAACCTTTTGTACAATTACAAAAGATTGCGTTCAGTAGATCATCGGGTGCTGGTGGTAATAAAGTTGTTATTGGGTGTAGTATATTATTTTTTAACTCCCAGCCCCAGTGTTCTGGATCAATGTCTCTTCCTAGCCAGGTTTGTATTTGATAATACACTCGATAAATATGCTGTTGAGCTGCTGAAGAAGTAGGTGGTAATAATGGAAATTTCACAGCTGTCCTTTGTCTTGTTAGTTTAGCAAAATTACAGAATCTGTAATTATCTATGGAATGTTCTGATTTTGGAGCACCGTACATTGCTAGTAGAAAATGTATTCCAGCATTGACAATGACATCTGGAGAGCAATTTTCTTGTTGGAATATTTCTACAGAGTTGTTTAAATCGGGTCATTTTTCAAACATCTTCATGACTTTCATTTTCCTTTCCCAAAAAGTGCTGAAGTTGTATCATATCCAGTCAAGGCATGTAGAAACAGAATATTTCTCTTGCAATGTGGATACTTGTTGAGGCTATCAGTCGAGTATATTTTTGTTTTAACATTGTTTTTTTTTAAATTGATGTAGGTTGATCAAGTATTTGTGTGCGTGCTATGAGAAGTACAAACAGATCTATGTCTTCGCCAACGATAATTGTAGTATTATTTATTGATTTTTCAATCGCTGTTTCAACTATTAAGACGTCAGCATCATCACGTGATTGTCTTGTAGCAATACCAACTTCTTCGAACTTCTCAATAAGCATTTCAATTAATTTTCTTTTGTTAAATCGATTAGATAAGAATTTTTCTTGACTGATAGGAACTTCCATCGATTCATTGAAGTGCATTTCACAAGATGTAGAAACGGCAGCGATTCGTCTTAGTTGTTCCATCGCTTTGATATTTTTACTGGTATCAGAGTAACCATCAAAAATGACAACAGTATTTGTAACGAAATTATTTGATAAATAATTAATATATTATTATAATCATTTTTTTGCCATACGACACGATGCATAAGAAATCCACCATCGATTATGTATGTTGCATTATCACAAACTACTTGATAATTAATTCGCTCGAAGTAGTCGTATATTTTCGACTTTTGAGTTTTTCAAATGCCAACATTATCAAATAGTGCTGTTGGCTATGGACTTAATTCATATTGTAAATATTCACAAAGATTTTTCTCAAATTTTTTATTTAAACTAATTCGTTGAAATAGCAATAACGGATCGATCGTTACCTTGCGGTTATGAACCATGATAGAAGTCTTTACTGATGACAATGGAAGAACTCTGTCAGAGCGTTTAAATGTAATTTTGTTGAATGTTACTCCTATAATTTTTTTAATTGACTGCAGACCAATTTATTTGGCATTATAACAGTTGATTTTATTATTGCCAACAATTCCTGTTGACACAGAAACTACTTGATTGCAAGTTGAAAAAGGATTATGCAAAGCAAATCACTCAACAAGTTTTTTAATGTCAGTATTATCTCTTTCAATGCGTGAATCTCTAGAGTCTACATGTTGATCCGAGGTATCAAATGAAAGGTCGCAAAATTTTTCAATTTCTTCACAAATTGCGTTTGCTGCATGCATGCCATATATCCACTTAGATAAAACGCTTTCATGAGTACTCCTTCCTCGAGACACCCCCTCCTTCAGTTTTCATAGGCTTCATCAAACTTTGTTTAATAGTCATGTCGGTCCAGGTTCCACAGTTGAATTTTTCTGTGCGTCTTACTGCAAATGTTTTTGTAAAGTTTATATAGTATTGGTTATCCATTTTATCTTTCAAAGCTATCATATCTTGCAGGTATAAATGTGCAGATTTAGCATACAGGAAATGACCAGATGCATGAAAATATGGAAGCATTAGCTGAACACTTGTAAGATGATCATTCCATAACCCTAGTCTCTCAGCACGAATGAAATCATTAGCTATTGATATCATTTCAATGTAGGACCACCGCTTTTCAATTTAGCTAATTTGTCAAACTGTATTAGTCCGTTCAAAACATCTTCAGATTCTTCAATAGTATGATAAGACATTGTCTCTCTAATAATATCCATGATGTAACCATCCAAAAACTCCTGCAGATTTTGATGGATTGTTAATTTATAATAAATAAGCTTCAGTAGTGGAACTCTAACAAGTCCATGTCCTCTTACACTTCCTGCAAAAGCATGGCCTTCTAACATTTTGTCAACTGAATTTGGAGCATAAATAACAGTAAGAGCTTCCTTGAGTCCACTTCCTTCCATTATATATCCTATAGATCCAAGAAACGACATAAGCATATGAAAACCACCTAGTCTTACAATGACGTTGGATATATCAAATTGAACATCAGCAGCAGCTACAATTTCTCGAGCTTTATAGTAAAGTGGCCGATGAAAAGTAATGATGTAACAATTTTGTCCATGTGATTTGGCACTACGTATTGCACAATCTAATGTGGTGTAAATTGTATCTTTATTACTTGCAGGATGATGAATAAAGGGTAGGAACATTGCGGTCGATGTTTTAAAGTCTTTATTATTTTTTGTTAGCTTCTCTAAAAATCTATTCCACCCTGGTAGACCGTTTATATCTCTCCACTTTGCGTATGCCCACTATAAATCGACCTTACTACAAATTCCTTCATTTAAAATAACCTTATAATCGATTTCTTCAACTATAATCTTACTCATTCCAGCTATTTCATTATTTTCGTAAGTTAAAAGAGGTACGTGTGAAACTGCAGTTAAATCCCCAGTGTTTGGTTTACTCTTACATTTCATGATGGGCATATCAGCTACAACAGCGTTACTTGGAAACATTATTTTTATTACACCCATTATATGCACAGTATTATGCCCATCAATGGTGGAAACATTAATGTCTGCATTATCTGCAGCATACTGTAAAATTACATCAGGCTGTGAAAGAATACGAGGTTGAGGATAATAAACAGTTGATACTTCATACGTTACAGCATTGCTATATGGAGCACAAAATACAAAACTTAACAAAACATCTAGTGATCTACTTAAGGCATATCTTCTATGAAGGAGTACAGAAAGGCTAAGTAGCAGCTGTGACGAAAACGATCGTGGACGCATTACACTCACTATAGCATGGGCCATGGCTGTAGATTTTGCTTCATTTTTTTTTGTTTGGCCTTTTTTATTCTTCACAATTAATTCATGCCAAAAATGCGTTAAAGTTTTAGGAACTTCGTCATTAATATTATCTAACATTTGACTTGGTGGTGGATAAGAGTCGTGAATAATTGTAATGGAACGAATATCTTCTTTAATAATTGATGCAGCAGCTTCTACAATTCGAAGACGTTCATCACAATGATTTTGTTTTTTTTTCTTCGTACCACGAATTAGTGAAAATATTAGTTGCAATATTTCGAAAGCAAATTATTGTTAAAGATTTACTTTTCGTGGTAATTACAATATTACTCCCATATCGAGCAATCAATTTTCTTATTATTGTTTTATCGTCTGGAACGTAATCTTTCATCACAACTTTCAACCCAGCCAATGTGAATTGACAATCGTCATTATTTTCTATGTAATGAAAAACATTCCCCATGGCAATTCTAATATTCTCATCCAATGGACGGCCTGCGTCATCCTTTCCACTGATTAACAAAAAATTGGAGAAACATTTATCTTCATACTTAACTTCGACAGATACTAAGTCATACTCAAAATTCACACGCTATTTTACACTTCTCCCATATTTATCACCGCATGTCTCAGCAGCTTTTAATACTGTGTCTTTAAATGTAAGAGTACTCACTTCTCTAATAACGCGTCTGTATTTTTTTCCTCTTTTTTCTCTCAATTCCTTCACTCACTTCTTCTCCACAAAACAAACATAATTTTTTGAAATCAAAAGTCACAGTATTTAAATATTCAATATTACCATCACCTCTAGCGATGCTAGCATTTTTTAATGTTTGTAGACCACGCCTAACTTTTACTACATCACCATCCGGTAACAATTCATTGCATAAAAAACATGTATCACTCTTATGAAAACTGTTCAAGAGCATGAAACTATTACAATAACGTCTGACAGGCAGTAACAGGTATAAAGGGACGGGTCTCGGAACAATAAAATACGGAATATCTGCCAGTGGAGGTCGTTTGTGTAATATATAGTAGATTTTAAAACCTCTATATATAATTTGGCTAAATTTGTCCTATCGTGCTAAAGCACTCAGGAACACTTAGGAGGATGGATATAGGGATAATCAATTTCTAATAGATGCCTATGAACAGCTACCTTAAATTTTCTCATGTCATAAGTAAGAGGAAAACAGGAACTAGGGAGATCATTCCAGAGTTTAGAAGCCGTGTAGAAAAATGTGGATTGCGCCCGTTTGGTACGACAAGTGGAGATTTGTACTGCATACTGAAACTATCCTTCTATGCTCAAGGGACTGTATGTGAGAAGTTAAGGACGGGTCATTTATAAGCCTAATCGTTCTCTTTTGGATATGATCAACGATATCGAGAGCGTATTGGGGAGCACTAACCCAGAGGTGAGAATTATATTCCAGATGAGGTCGAATTTGGGCCTTATACAGCAGGAGTTGTCGAGAGGTAAAGTACTGCTTAGATCTGTACAAAAATCCTATTTTACGAGCAGCCATACCCAACAGAGTAATATAGTCTAAAAACTTAAGAACTGAGCCATTCATACTTACAACAGGAAATGATCGATCTTTTTTGGCGGATACAAGGCAACACTGCGTTTTGTTAGCATTAAATTTAACTAGATTATTGCTTCCCCATTCGAGAATACGTTGAATGTCTTTGTTGATTGAATTTGCCATTTCAGCTTTAATTTCTTGATTTGACACAGAATGTGGATTATCACTATGAGTAGACTGAGATGAACTACAGTGAAGAGTGCTATCCTCAGCAAAGCAATGGATGGGGTTAGTTGAAGAAATAAGGTCAATTATGTACAGCAGAAAAAGTGTAGGCGCTATGAAGGATCCCTGTAAGTATATTTTTCACAAAACGCCCAAGTATCAGATAGAAGTTTTTAAGACACTTAAAAACATGAATAAAAAGCAATAGAGTTTACAAGTACGGTATACAATACTGTATGTAAGTGCATTCTAGTCGTTTTCTCAGCGTTCTACCCCGAAAACGGTTAATTTTGTGGATAATTTCACGACAAACAATTTTTATAATTACCTCTATTGACCTCCGAGCAATAGGTCGCGAGATATTCGCGAAAAACTAATTTTCGCGACTTTTGATCTTTATAACTTTTTTAGCCGACACGATATCAATGTCGATTCTTCACGCAGATTGGAGTTTAAAATGCCTAAAATGATTGGACTAATTTTGACGTTCACGCAATTATTGTTTATGATTAACACATTAAAAGTTCAAATCGATTTATTTCGAAAACGATGAGTCGTAGCGACTTCAGACAATGTCCAATCATTCAGAGGGAAACCATTTTGAAGATATTTGAATTAAACCGATGTTAGGGCGCCATCTTTCAAGAGCTCCAGCTCTCTTAGGAAGTATTTTTGTATTAAGGTAATTTACGTTAAATCGACATAAAATCAGCTCTAGAATCTGCAGTTTTCTTTTGTAAAAAGAGTTTGTGGACACCCTGTATATTTAAAATTAAAGAGTAGGGAATATAAAATCTTCAAAAATGTTGATGAGATGTGAATCGAATGGTCTGCAGGCAAAGATTTGTCCAAAACATTAAATAATTGATATCTTCCCCAGAGTCATTACTTCTAGTATTTTTGCAGTTTGGGTTTTTATTAAATGGTCGCAATTTTTACAAAACTCAATGGAAAGGACCACAATTTTTATAACTAATTAAAATTCAAATATTTTGTTATTAAGTAAGAGTGAATGAATAAAGAAATGCAACTATAAATCAATTCTATAATTATACATTCTAATAGTGATTTAGTATGTCAAAGCTAGTCAAAATTGAAGGTCATCAACATGAATTAGGTATTTATTGTATAATACAAAAAAAGACTAGAAATGCATTACTCTTGAAATTTTAATTATTTAATTACCTGTGATGACAGTTTCATTTTGGGTTTCGAAATGAGAAAAATCCGAGATAAAAGGCACAAAAAAATTAAAATTTAGTTAGATATCAAAACAGCTGTCTTGTCATTATTTATCTCTTTATAAGTACTCACAAACAGCAATACCCGTCTTGAAGTTAAATAATGTTTGGAGCGAATATCTTAACAAAAGTAAAGCAATATTGTAACTGAATGTACTCATAGTAGTATGCTGTAGTATACTAACATCGTACGCTTTCTAATACGTTTCAGTAGGATAGAAAAATGTTTTAATTGACGGGTGACGTATAAGAGTGCATGATGAAATATAGCTTTTGGTTGCCGACATTGACGAGACTTTTATGCGATTTACGTTTGGGGTAGCACGGATTTAACACATCCATCTACTTACAGTTAATATTTTTGAAAAATTGCCAAATACTGTTTACCCCATTTTTTTAAATAGTAAATATTTTGATTTTGAATGCTTTTCTATCATAGCAATAACAGTAGGTTAACAAAGATTCAGGAATTACCTAGTTAAATAACATTTTTGTTTAGTGCATACTTAAGGAATATTCTAAAGCTTTGAATATTGGTAGACATCACTTAATAAGTATAATCCGCTCAATTGAAATTGCATCCCAAAATAGGCAGACAGCAAGTTTAACACAAATTCCATCCCGGGTACAACGAAATTACATCTACGAGCTACACTCGATTTGGAAGATAGAATATGATAATATTTAGACAATGTTGCCGAACTTTGAAGATTTTCAGTAAATTTAGAAAATCCACAAACAGTAACTTCATGCACCCATTAAAATATTTCAAACATGTCATTAATACACAAACGGCCGGATCTTACACAGCCATTCACAAAAATATTTCCAGAAGCTGTTGTTTGAGGTTATAGGTTTCACTTAGGGCAGTCAAGGTATCGAAAAATTCAGCAATTAGGGATAGTTCCAGTGTACCAAAGGAAGAACGAAAATAAAACGGAAATCACTAAGTTTCTAACTTATATATTTGGATTATTACCATTTCTTCACACTGAAGACGTAGGAGAAATGTTTGCTATTGATTCTGCAGAAATTAAGTCGGAAAATGAAAAAGTGACGGAATTTTGTGCCTATCTTGTTGATACATTAGTGAAAATTCTGATTTTCCACCTTGTGTTTGGGGCGAACATTTGTCAGCGCTGCCAAGGACCACAAACGCTTCACTTGAAATACAATTCTTCGTTTTAGTCCGCACATCCGAATATAATTAGTTTTATTAATGTTATTTTACAATTTCAAATTGATACGAGTGTAAAGATTAACAGCGTTTTTCAACCCCCAAGGCGAATGATTATTATCGAAGTGTAATAAAAACGAGCTTTCTGAACTGAAACTTGAATGATTTAAAAAATCATAAAATAAATTTCAATTTATACAAGCGGTGTCATACATATTTAGAACCAGAATGTAAATATTTGTATAATATTGTAATTTACATGTAGATATAGTAATTATTGTAGTTTAATGAGTTTTAATAAATAAATGTCAATTTGTACAAGCGGTTTGACGCAGATTTGTATAATATTGTAATTTACATGTAGACATAGTAATGTAGTTTAATAAGTTTTAATAAATAAATTTCAATTTGTACAAATGGTTCTACATATGTAGAACCAGAATGTAAATATTTGTATAATATTGTAATTTACCTTGATATTAATTTGTGTAGTTCAATAAGTTTTAATGAACGATTATTTTAATAAATATTATGACCTGTGACTGATTAAATAAAGATTTTTGTACTAAACCAAATTGTTTAAGAGACTTGGCAAACTTACATCAATTATACATTCATAACTGACCATCTGATACAGCAGAGCTAGTACGGATGCTATTTCGCTGTAACCTTTTCGGTTCAGGTAACAATACATTTTCCGGAAGCAATTTCGAATGGGCCGTGTAATCAAACCCGCATTGATGTAATTATTTTTTAATTTTGCTTTTCATTGTGTCATCAGGGCCGGCGCTACTAGTTTTGCCGCCTGGTGCAAAAACGTGATATGCCGCCCCCACCCCTCATAATAAAAGTCATCCAATAATGAAAAACAATTTTTATACTATAAAGAAAGAAAGCTAAGCATAAGATACCAAAATTTTGTATATTTAGGTACTGAGCATTGTTTACATTGAACACAAACAGTAATAATAGTACTATTAAGATAATAGTAGGTACAATAAGTGAGTAATATATATATATATATATATATATATATATATATATATATATATATATATAGTGTGTTAAAGAACTTAACATATATTAAACAAACTACATACAATACTGTAAACACAACAAAACGGCGTAAAAAGCTGAAAGTGTGTTTTTTAATCGTTTACATGCAAACAACATATCTCCACCACACGACCTTCCAACCTACAAAATGGAAATTAAAAGAAATGAAATAGGTTTACTAAAATTTTCTTTAATATAATTATGCAACCTCTTTTATAGGTTAATGACGAAAATTTACGCAAATAGGCAACATTGTAAAAATAGAAACAATAATCTATGTCAAACAGACGTTTACAACTTCATGTCTGACAGACATCTAAATGCCAACTTAAAAATTAAAAGAAATGAAATAGTTTGAATTATAATTTTTGTAGGGTAACTATGCAACCTCTTTTTTGTTCATAACGAAAACGGGTAACATTGTAAAAACAAAAACGCCAGAATGACGTTTAAAACTTCATGTCAGATAGGTATTAATATACAGGTATGGAAAATAGTATATTATTTTATGTGACACTTTTTGTGGCGAATCTGTAGATTTGACGGACGAACGTAGTGAGCAAATACAGATGAGTCACAAAAAGTCACTTTGCTCCGCATAAAATATACCATTTTTTCTTCAGACGCTTTTTACACTTAAATGTGAAATAAGCAAAAATAATTAGGTTGTGAAAATGAAGAATAGTTAGATTTACTTAGCGTGCTCTGACAAGCTGTTGACAAGATGTTGCTAGGTTTCGTTGAAAACAATGCATTAAACGAGTTGAAAATTGTGAAAATTCTCCGTGTTATTGCAAGTATTTTGTTAAACTTTTTGTTCCTACTTGTGTAAATTAAAATATTACATTGTTAGAAGTATGATGGATTTGGAGAACTACACGCCGTCAGAAATTACTGAAGCTGCTAATACAGCAATAAATGATCTATTACCTACAAGATCGAGCAAAATCTATGAACGCGCTTTTAGCAATTTATAAAATGGTGCGATGAGAAATAGATATTTATGTATTAAGGGCATAATCAGAAGATTATGGCTCGAGGGAATGTTAAAAGCCCAACGCGAAGCGGAGGGCTTTATATTCCTGAGAGCCATAATCTAATTATGCCCGTGGTACATACAATGTTTTATTTTATTTTGCACCATGAAACTGGAACAAAATATTAAAAGATTCAGTATTTTCGGCCAGTTTTTAAATGCAAATGCAGTGAAATAAAGTCGACAGTAGGCTAATTTGTTACTAAGATACTGTGATATTGCTATTATATATCATGTCATGTGTTTGCTACCAATCATGCTGCTTAGCATCAATGACATTTCCGTGCTATAAAGACCACATTACGCCCGCAAAATAAAATAAAATATTAAAAGCTACTCTGAAACGTAATGTTATATGCATGCATATCTAAAGAAGCAGAATGAAGCATACACCCCAAAGTAGGCCAAAGTATTTACAAAAGACCAATTTATATATTTTGTATTTTTTTTAGATAGTTTTGATGATCGTTATCTCAGGGGCATTTCGTTGTGATGAATTGGTGAAGATGAAGGTAGACGACATTGAGAACACGAAAACTACTACATATTAAAATTCCAGATAGCAAAACAAAAAAAATTAAATCATTTACAGTTGTAGGGGAATCTTTCCTAAATTTATATAACACATATGTTGCTTTGCACCCACGAGATATGAATGATCGCCGATTTTTTTTGAAATATGGAAATAGAAAATGCTCAAGAGCGGTGATGGGAATTCATAAAATAAGTAGCGTTCCTAGGGAGGTAGCTTTTTTCTTAAAATTAGCGTACTATACAGAATACACAGGGCATTGTCTAGGAAGAACCTCAGCTACACCGTTGGTGGACGGCGGCGCAGACTTAATGTGCTTGAAGCGCTATGGTGGCTGGAA